>JAWWEO010004040.1:0-46682 GCA_035582975.1 Ormyrus labotus
GAGAGAGAGAGAGAGAGAGAGAGAGAGAGAGAGAGAGAGAGAGAGAGAGAGAGAGAGAGAGAGAGAGAGAGAGATGAAAGGCAGAACAGCGCGGAAGTAAAAGAGGCAAAGGGATTGGCGGACCAAACTCATGATGCTCCGCTGCGTTTTATGCGGCAGGCTTGGGAGCGAAGAGCCGTTTCATCGCGAATGTTATATCAATAGGTATCCGCGGCTTTTATTTTAGAAGCACGTGTACCTTTTACGGCTCTCTCTCTCTCTCTCTCTCTCTCTCTCTCCCTCTCGCGCGGCCGTTTTCTTTTATTTTCTTGCCCTCCTTTCCGACCGGATTATTATTATTCTTTCCTAGCTTTTTGCTACTTTTTAACAATACGCCTTTCTGATTTCGTCCGCGCCGATCGTAAGACTTATTTGCTTTCTTTTACGCTTTCGAGGTCCTTCACTATGATTTGCCGGCTGCATTTTAGACTTCTTTTAGGGTTTACAAATAGGTGGACGCGGATACTATTGCCGATTGTGAATTACTTCGAAACTATTTCAGAAATAATTAAAAAGATTACCGAATATATATTTGAGCGTGTTTTTGCTTTGGTGGGGTGATTATCTCGTATTTATATGTAAATAATTAATCTGCTGAAGGTATCGATCGTTTCCAAATTCCATCTTTTAAACCTCCAAAAAAGTAACGTCTCTATAAATAATTCTATTATGTGAACCGAAAAGTTCTTGCACTCAATAATTCAACGCAGCTAATTTCATTTCCCTCTCAATTTACCTCTCATCCCGCAGGAGGAAAAGACTGAGAAGGCAAAAAGCAACGGCAGCTTTTTACCCCCGACCGCATTTCTCCAAGCTCCGCGGCAGGGACAAATTCATCGTTCAAAAAAGCAGCTCGGACTAAACACATCCTTAAACTCGACTCGAAATCCTCTCTCTCTCTCTCTCTCCTCTCATTCTCTTCGCTCGTCGGCTCGGCGCATCGAACCTCCCGAGATCCGGAAAGCCGCCCCCCGTCGGAGAGAGTGGGAGAGGCGCGCCAACGCCCTGAACTTGCCGGCGGAGAGGATGAAAAAAGCCGAGTGCATTTCCGTGGCACACACGTACACATCGACTGCTCCTCTCCTCTCTCTCTCTCTCTTTTTTTTAGCCCAGAGCACTCAGGGATTTTGCCTTCTGCGGGCCGATTCTTGGATCGCGTTGTACTTCCACTAAACCCGACGGCGAAGCTAGCAGGCACTTATTTCGCGCCGAGGCTCTTTCCCCTGAATAATGGAAAAGACCCGGGGGACCTTTGCCGCGATGTGTGTCTCGGCGCTTTTTGCCTTGAGGAGGCTCGGGAGGGAGGGAAGGATCGCATGTTTAATTAGTTTGATACAGGGACTCTCGGGACTCTTGTTTTGACGGGGAGAGAGGCGAACGGAAGTTCGACGAGAGCCGAGCTGAACTATTTGTTTTGCGGGAAAATTATCGAGAGAATTAGTTTAGAGAGAGAGAGAGAGAGCTGATGTTTAGGAGGGAGAGCATTCTTTTGTTATCGCGGTTGAAAGGGCGTCGAGACGGTGGAATGTCGAAAAGGAAATAATTGTGGAAATTTTAAAGTTATTGGGAAAAGCGAATTATACTTTTTTTGAAATTTTTCAAATTTCAATTTGTGATATTACACTCGAGTCTTTCTTACGGTACAGAAATTTCTACACATTTTTTGAGATTCGTGACGCTTAAAATGTAGTTTTATTCTTAATTTTAACAGTTAAATTAAAGACAAACTTTAGCTAATTTTCATTAAAAATATTAAAGTAAATTATCATTTTTAACAGACTTCATATTTTGATCTATGACTACAAGTAGATATACGTCGAGTTTAGTCAGCCAGATTGTATTCACCTACTACATCAATTGTTTTACAAGCCATTTGACCCGCAACTTTACGTTTATAAATTCAAGCGCAATTCATCCCAGCTTTACTTCGCCTCAATAATCATCCGGCAATAAAAACTCCAGATTGCAATGCATAATTCAAGCGTCCCCATAAATCCGAGCCGCGAAACAAGCAGGCGTCCATCGGCGGAGATTTCAAGTACCGGCATGAATCATCCTCGAAAAAAAAAAAGGCGCGACCCGAAAATGGATAGCTCGATGCCGCTTCTTTATGCCCTTAGCCCTCCCCGAAAGGATTAAATTTCGAGCCGTGCCAGGGAGGAGATGAAACGTGCGCGAACGATTCTAATTCCGCTGCGAGCCACCCGACGAATTTACGCCGAGCGAAACGCAATCCGTTGTCCTCGTGTTTCCTCGTCGGGATATATAAAAAGAGTGCTTGGCTTTTTTTTTTTTTTTTGGGGAAGAGCTTTTGTTGAAGGCGAGGCCGAAATTGCGAAACTTCCCCCGGCAGGGTAATGCGGGGATGGATTTTTGAGGTCGATTATCTTGGCCGCCCGGAGAGAGCTTGAATTTTGAAACCTTCGAGAGAGCTTTGCTTTGTGAAGTAACCTCGTTTTATTTCAAAAATAAAGATCGCTTTTTTTTTTGCTGTTTTGTCGGCTGGATTAGAACGCTTCAAAGCTTCCAATTCCCATGTAAAAACGGGGAAACGCTTTTATTGTCGAATTAATGTTTTAAGAAAGTAAAGGTGTTCTATTCAAATTTAATTCTGGGAGAGAATGGCGTCGAGAGAATCTGTGATTAAGTTTAAAATGAGAAAGACTGCCGTTTCAACCCTTTTAGAAAGTAATTCTTGAAGTTAAATAGAAAGAGAGTGAAATTTCAACGCCTTTTTTAAAAAAGCCTCTTGGCTATTTCTTTGTAGCGAAAATTCATTTTCTTTTAAACTCCATTTTCGATCTAGTTTACTCTAAATATACTCTGCGAAGGAAACAGTGATGTAAAATAAAGTAAAAAATCAATGATGTTATTTTTTCAATGTAATTCAATGTGATTTCTGGAAAAATTGTAGTTTATTCTAGATATTTCTGATGAAACATAGGATTTTCGATCGCAATATTTTTTACCAGAAAACAAAACTATTTTTCTAAAACAATTCCAAGCAACACAAATGTTTAATACTAGTGGTCTAATATCAAATTAATCGCCAAGTCTATTTCAACCAAGAAAACATAAAAAAAACTAACTCTTTCCCTTCGACAAATCACCCTAAACCTAAGAATAGCCCAGATAAGAGCAATTCCCAACCACTCCGCTCCAGTCGCGCTCCTCGGCCCCATTCCCAGGCATTAACTCCAAAGCCTGAGCAGTGCCGGGCAAAAGGCCTAAGAGTGAAAAGTCCCAGCAGCCATGCATCACGGCCAGGCTGTACATCAAGAGCACCGCTCGGTGTCCGTACAAGCTAAAGCAGAGAGAGAGAGAGAGAGAGAGAGGGAGGCAGGCACGCGAGGCAGGACAGCGGAGCGGCCGGGCCGCGGGGCATTTCGCGTAATCGCGTGAGAGGCGTCGGCGGCGCCGGCATAATTTAGCGTTGATGCGGAGCTGTCGGTGCAGGGCGGGCAATTCGCTCGCCCCGGGGGGAACTTTGCCCGGGCCCCTAAATTTCCGCGAGTCGCGCGCGCGTCCCGACGGCGACGCGCGCCCGTTAAATATGGGCGACGACGGCTAATGCCATTGCCTCGGTAACGCCGGTTACTCGGCGCGGCCGGCCGGGCCGAGCTTTTTTCCATCGAGTTGCTTTTTTTTTTTTTCTGGTGCTTCGATTCGACGAGGAGTCGCGGGGAAGAGGCGATTGAGAGCGCGTATTTTTGGGGCGGATTCTTTGAAATTTTGAGGGGTGGTTTTTGAAAGGGCTTGTGGAAATCTTAGAAATTTTTTTAATTTTATAGTTTTTGATTGTTTAATTATATTATTGCATAATACGCTATCGTCTTGATGGACGGTATTGTTTAAGGGGGGTCTTGCACGAAATTATATATTATTTATATATAATTATATATATAGTCTATAGACTATATTTGCTAATTTTATATTTCCACTATTTAAGATTTGATAATGTGATTGGTCATATATGTTAAACAGGTGTTCCCTACGAACTGAACAAAAATTTAAGAGCTATAAATATCATTCAACAAATGCAGATATAGTTCGTTAAAAAAATAATCGTTTAAAACATGGGAATGCTTTTTGTTTTTCATTCAATTTTCATTTGGAAGGTTTCATTTTCTTCCTTATTCAATTTCAGGGGGAGTTACCAATGCAAAAACTAGGGTATTTTCAAAACCGGTAAAGTTGTATTTACTTGTTTATAGATTTATCGTTGAATCTTCGATAAATCTATGAAATTCGACGAGAAATCTATAAAAAAAAAATGAATATAACTTTAACGGTTTTGAAAATACCCTAGTTTTTGCATTGGTAACTCCCCTGAAATTGAATGAAAAACAAAAAACATTGCCATGTTTTAAACGATTATTTTTTTAATCAACTATATCTGCATTTGTTGAATGATATTTAGAGCTTTTAAATTTTTATTCGGTTCTTGGGGACACCTCTTTAACATATATTACACATATTTCGTGCAAGACCCTCCTTAAGCATGTTTCTAGGTGAAATAAGGATGTGCAGCATCTTAAAATTTATAATTTTATTATATTTTTAAACGATAATAAAGGGCATTTGATTTCTGTATTGCACAAAGTTTACTTATTAAAATATGATCTTTATTTATCCTGCAAAAGTTCTGTAATTTCTTAAAATTACATTAAGACAACAAAGTTTCTCCGCCGTAGACCGAAGGTTTTTTATAAACGAAATAAAGTCTTAAATTGATAAAACTATGAGTGGTACAGACTCGCGAAAGACAAACTTAAATATTAGCGTTTCCGAAAAGGCAAACTCTAATTTACTTAAACTTTAAATCTCCCAGTCTAAGTTTCTTCTACTAATGCTTGTTCTACTCCGTTTAACTACTTTAACAAATTAATTAAAGTCGAAAAGCTTCCTCTCCCAAAAAAATTTCCCAAAACACTCGGAATCTAATCGCACCTCCGTCCATATCCATAACAATTCGAAATTCATCTGCTAGCGGATCTCAATAAGAAAAGCGTGGCCCGAATCGAACAGCGCGACAGGGAATTTATATACATCCCGGGGTCCGTATAATTGCCGGTAATTCCGGACGCGTCTCGTTCGCCGATACGGACGTAATAATCGAGGCGAAAGCACTCCATTAAGCTCTCGGCTCTGCCCGCGAACGAGAAGAATCATCGCGATGGAACAACCCGAAGACGGATTAAGGAGGGGCCGATTTAGATTGGAAATACCGCGATCGCCGCCACTCGAACGTGGGCCAGCTCCTTTTCTTCGCTGAGCGTGATTGCGCGTACAAGCGGACGCGTGGATGCCGAGGAGTAAGGGGTAACGATTTCAAAGGTCTTAGCTGGGTAATTAAATACAGTGACGTTGCTTTGGTAATAATAAATATTTATAATATTTTAGTAATTACTATTGCTGTTTTTTTAGCTGATGGTAATTACTTTGCAAGCGCTATCGTTTATTTCACGTTTAAAATGTACAGTGATTTAACGAGGCAGTAAACGTTTAGTAATTTGTTTTTCATTTAATATTTTACACAAAAACAGAAATAAGATATGCTGTGAATATCAAAATAGTTTTTTAAATTCAAACAAATACAATTGTTGAGAACGAAAAGAGTTCCTAGTGGAATAGTCAATTGAACGACCATTGAAAAAGTTTATTAAATTGATAAAATAAGAAAATCACTGCAAACAGAAGTTAAATTGCAACTCAACTTGTAATACGATTCTGCCTTTAATGAAAAGTGTTTTTAGAAAATATTGCTTTTAACGCAGATACGTTTAACTTCCGCAGAGAAACTTGATCCAACGTTAGAACCCAGTAATAACGTTTTACGCTGGAAAAAAGGTCCGAGCTCTTTATTTCTCGAGGAAGTTGAGAAAGCAGCCGTTCAAGTTGTTAAAAGTAAGCGATACACGTATTTGTTAAAATCGATTATTTAGAGGCGCTTAAAAAAAATTTAAGCGCAAAAGGCAAGAGCTTGCAAGTTACAGAGCTTTAAACAACTTGGTTATACGTAAAAAAATTTCGCCTTACAGTTTCTGAAATTTTATTTATGAGGGCTGGAAAGCTTAACTTACGTACTTCGCTGAGAATTTCTCTTAGAAATATTTCTGCAGGAAAAAGAACTATTTTAAGGACTTACCTGAAACACAAAATGAAGAAAAATTATTAGTTTCGCGTATAATATTAACTATGTTATTATCTATTTTTTTTTTTCATTTTTACGTCGTTGTATTTTTTTTTAGCTAATTGGAAAACGCTTCCGTAGTGGAAAAGCAATTATTTTTATTCTGAACGGTACAGCATTTCTCATAAGCTATGAGAAACTCGTTATAGAGAATAAAATGTCAATATAATGTTGAGCCCTTTCGAAGTTTTCACGTTAAACGGTCACGTTTTTCCAGAAAAATCAATTAAAAATTTAGTTCCCAAGAAACTCTCAAGTCAATCGCACTCCTGAAAAACACAAGCAATCAACAGATTCGGAAATTAAAATAAACCGAAACCTTGCAAAAAAAAAAAAAGAGTAGTATTTCAAAACGTCTAAAGCATCCTTACGCCCTCGAAAGACGTTAATACGGCGAATGCTCGAAATCAAACAGCCTTTCATCCAGTGTTAAACATTTCCCGGCCATTCCCCAAATATCCTTTTCACTTTTGCGTCTGCCTCGCCCGCTCAAAGCTCGAAATCCACATAAAGAAGCCCGGAAACTCCTCGGTGTGTCGGTCAAATTCAGCTCGGAAAATCGAGCGCGAAAAGGGCGAACGTCGGGCGGAAAAAAGCGCCGACGATATTTAGTGCGAGCGAGAAAATGAGAGAGAAGCAGAGAGAGAGAGAGAAAGAGAGAAACTAACGACCCCTTCATCGACTTTTCCGACGAGTTGCTCGTCGTCGTGTCCTCTCTCTCTCTCTCTCGCGGCGGCGACGGGTCGACAATTCCGCAGTTCCTTTTGCTCCTTCTCGATCCTTTCATTATTTTTCTCGCCTTCCCCGAGAGCCGAGTCAGCAGCGCTGCCGGCCGCGAATTTTCGTTGAGCCTGAAAAATTTCGCCCGGTTTTATATGTGTATACGCCTGCGAAAACTGGCCAATGCGATTGAATGACGAAGAAACGCGTTGTGGCTGGGGAAATGAGGCCTGGAAATTGAAGGATGGAGGCGGTGGAATAGATGGGGAGAACAGGACAGACGTGCTTTAAGATATTTTACTTGCTTTATGTTTAGAAAATGGAAATAAAGTTTTATTATGTATCAGTTATGTATCAAAAACAATTCATAGGGTGTTTATAAGCTACTATGCATCCATTTTCTAATAATAGCTATAGATTAATTATCAAATAGTTCACAACCATTTTATTCCCAGCCAAATCTTACAGCGTAAAATAAAAAGCTTCTCTATAAAGTATTGTCCTCCTTCTCAGAGCTAATAAATAGCCAAGAACCAGTAGCTTTCAATTTCATCCTCCTAAAACGAATCCCCCCGAAGCAGGATAAAACAGCCAAGAAACTGCACCGTTACGATCCGACATCCTCTTTAAGCAATCGAGTAATAGCCAACTAGCCGAGGAAGCCAGAGATATAAAAAAACAGGAATAATCCGAAAAGAGGAGCGCGCAACAACAGCAGAGGGGGTGGGGGGGGGGGGGGCAACGAACAAGTGCTAAGACAATTAGGAGGACGTCGCCTCTGGAGGGAGGGATGAAAAGGGTTCTAAAGCGGGAGAAAGGGGGCCGCCGCCGCTGCCCGCCGGGAAATTGTATCCGTATCCGATATCTTGCGGACGCTCTTTTTCTCCCTTTCGGATTCCCACGCGTCCCTTTCTCCCCCCTCCTCCCCCCCCCCCCGAACTCTATCGAACTCGCGCGTTCCATTTGCCTCGCTCTGCTCTCTTTTCGGCTTCTATTCTTCGCGCCTTTTCCGCTCGATTCGCGACGCGATGCGCGTATTTCAACTTGGAGGAGAGAGGCTTTGCTTGACGAAGCCCTGAAATTGGCTTGATAGGGACGTGTTTTCCGGTGGCCCTCCTTTTTTCTCGCTTATTGGAGAACTATCGACGTTGGCCGCTACTTTTCACCGAGAAGCCTTGGCTTCTCTTTTTTTTTCGTTTCTTTATCGTACTATTAGATTTTATAGAGAGCTAAATCGAAGAACCAAAAAAAAAAATATATACATAAAACTAAATTACAGTCTAAATTTTTTATTCTGCAATTGTTTAAAAATGCTCTAGTTAAGATTCTGTCCGAGTTTATACATTGTAAGTAGATAACACAAGCTACGTCTCAATAATCGCGCATGCGAGCACATTCTGCGACCGCAGAAACCTCGGCAGAAACCTATCAGTATTGGATTCCGATTTCCTCGTAAGTTCCATACGGCATATAAGGCTCAATGGGCTAATAGAAATTCTTTGTAAATACGCTCATACTCATTTTTTAATCTGACTGTAATAAAGGTTCTTGCGTTGGCCCGTAAAATCAAATAAAATTTTTCGATATCGGCGAAACAAATTCTATTCAATTCTTACTTGACTTTTATTCGAAAGCTATATGGTTTTAAAACTGCTCGTAAGTTTTAAGTTTGCTGCTCATAAACCGGTTCTGCTTTACGATTGAAAATCACTTTATTCCCGTTTAAAAATTAACGTTCGCAACATACATTTGCGGGGTGAACCACCGATGCTTCAATTTTTTTTATCAAACTCCAGAAATAATGCAAAAATCCCTAGAAACGTTCAGCGCAACCAGCCTCTGAATCCAAGCAAGGGCTAGCCTGCTGCCAGATTTGCAAGATCCACTCGTCTTTTCCCCCGGCAAATGAAGAGAAACGACTGCTATATATAACTTTGAGCCGGGCGATAGGGAAAAGACAGATGGGGCCGAGGGAATCGTCGTGCATAAGGGGCTCGTTAAGACTCTCCAATTACGTCTCAAACGACGAGGACGACGTGAGCTCGGGGAATCACGAGTACCGCAGCTGATACTTACCTACCCCCGGTAATCGCCCGAGCGATTATTGGTAATTTGCAAGAACCGTTGACGCGGTCATTGCGTGTAACGATGAGCCCCGGGACGCAATTTCGAGTTTGCCGCGGTCAGGAAGGTAGCCGTTAATAAGGTTAACGCGCGCGATCTGCCGCACCGCAAGACGCGGGAAATCTCACGCTAATGCCCAGCCGGGGATTACAGCAGTTTTGCCGGTCTCGCCCGATTAATTCGCAGTTTGGACAACTAGTTTGAGGTCATTTGAGGTTCATTGGGCAAGATTCGGATGCAATCGGCGGGAATTGATTGATTGTTTTGGCGGGGAGCTTGAGTGAGTCGTTACTGTGAAATTTCTAAGTAAGAGCTTGCTTTATTTATTTTCGTAGAAAAACGAACGAATGTTATTTCAATGATTTTGCATCAAAAGCTGTTATTATCTTTTTCTGAAATGTTATTATTCAAAGTTGATAAAAAATGTAATATAAAACTTTTCCCATGAAATTACCATATAGTTATCGAATTCGCACGTAGCTTTGATGAAGTAATGCAATTTTTACTGTGACAGTAAAGATTACCCTGCAAGCATTACGAGATTTTCGTGTCGGTACAATACAATTTGTGCAATGAATAAATTTCTTTTCCATTAGCTAATATTAATTAGCTTTTAAAATTTTACTTCGGAGCAAATGATTTCCAAATACGGTTAAAGAACTACTTTCGCGATGATGAATAGCTCAGAATTTACATTTAAATTGAAAATATTTATTTGTTATCAGCAAGATAATCTTTTAATAATGCGATACCTGATTTCCTGAATATATTTTACATTAATCAATGATGGTTATGCTGTCAATGATGAATAATTAGAGTGCATTAGACTAGAACAGATTTTGTTTAATGAAACATAATTATTGCATTCTATACTTATTTTCAGAGAAAATGTTTGCGTGTATTATTTCAGAATCAATATCCATAAAATCAAAATCATTTTTAATTACTTAATTGTCATAAAAAGAGTTTTTAAGTCATTTTAAGCCGAGGAAAGCGAGATGTCAAAACATACTTTCAAATTGTCCAAACGTGTGTTGTATGAACTACATATAAATCTTTAATTATCATTCGAACCAATATGTTCGAAACCTTGTAATAAATTGCTCTTTAACACCTTTCAATCTTCTGCAAATAAAGGAAAAAATTTCTTCAGGTAAGACATTCGAGCATAACCAATAATACTAAAAATGGAATTCATTCCTACCAGTGTAATTCCGATAAAAATGGGTCAAAAGCGACCTTTTTACACTTGCGAGGATCGTCCATACCCGTCATTCGCCACTCCTTACCCCCTTCCTAAAAATTTCGCTCATTTGCCTTAATCCCAACCCGCCTCATTTAAATGACGTCGCTTAATCAAAGCAGCGTCGGCGCATTCGCTGTCACCGCAAAAAGCACCCCGATGACATCTGCCCTAATAGTCAATTACTTCCGACGGTGTGAGCGCTGTCTTTTAACATCGTGCCTCCCCTCCCTCCAAATCAATCAAAGCCCACAATTTCCTCAAAGAGGAAGCGGCGGCAGAGGCGGAGGAAATCGCCTACGTTGTCGGGCGGCGACCCTTTTCTGTCAGAGCCTCCGCCGTAATGAAACTCCCATGGACGAGAGGACGCCCGTTGGCGAACTTTCATTTGCTCGACTTTGTTCCGTTCCTTCTACCTCTCTTTTCCTCCTCGTTTTCCCGCGCCTCTCTAAGACCCGGACTTCTTTCTCAAGCGGCTTCTTTCATTTTCTTTAAAGGGCGAGGATTGTCGCGACGATCGAGCGATGAAAGGGATATCAAGCTTCTGTTTTGACTTTTAGATTCCCCGGAATATTGAGTCTGACAAAATTTTTTTTAGGGGTTTCGTGGGAGAAGATTTAGTTTTTAACGGAAGCTTTAAGAGGAAATTGGAAAATGGAACTCGTTGAGCGGCTAACGTGGATGCATACAAAGGAGGATTTTTTGGTGCCAGTGGCACTTATAAAAGTAATTTTTGGGACCCTAAATTTCTGAAAAATTTTATTACATGAACGAAAGCGAGATTAGCATTTTGTGACTGGCTATGCTGGGATCGTTTTACTTTACGCCATGTACTTCACTTTTTGCGACGTTTTGCAATATCAATTTTATGACCTCTTATTTACTACAAAAACTATAATATTTAGAAAATAAGTAAAGATCTAAATAAATATTTAGACCACTCTAACCTCAAAATCACAACTTTGACATGATTTTTCGGCGCTCGTGATATAAAATAATGTTCGATACTAGTGTTTAAGTTGATTATTTACCTCGTGAGGCATTTTTCGCCCGAGCGAAGCGAGTCCACACCATTGTCGAAAAGTACTATTTAATATATCAAAAGCTTGCCATAAAAATTTTGTGCACGATTCAAAAGCAATTGTGTACCAAATAATCAACCTAATTATTTGTGCACAATGGAATTGTACACAAATAATTAGGTTGAATTAAGCTGTTGGTAATTTAAGCAGTTGCAATGCTCCATAGATTTTCTTAGATCTTATTTTAGCCTCTGTTTCCCACGTTAGATCTGAGATAATGTTGATTCCTAGATATTTAACAGAGTTTGAGAAGGGTATGTCCTCGCCATCTACCGATACTTTAGAAATGTTTGAATTATCCAGACTTCGAATGTTTGCACTCGTTCCAACTATCATGGCTTGTGTTTTGGCATTATTTAGTTTTAGTCCAAGAGTTTTCGACCATCCAACAATTAATCTTATTTCATTTATTTTCACAACTCCCTCTACTAATTTATGTGTATGGTATGGTAGGTAGATTGTGATGTCATCGGCATAGATACTATGATTATAGATACTATTATACTATTTTTTCTTAATAGTAAATATAGTTTATTTATCTACCTTTTGTGCAAAACATGCATATAAAAATTTATTTAGTTCTCAGCAAGATAATAAAATAATATTAAATTTTATAAATAAATGAGAAAACACCAGATATTTAATAAATATTTAAATAAATTTAAATTACAATCGAAGAAATATACAGTTTTTTAATTCCAATGTGTTTACTTTCTTTTTCAACGTAAATTCAGATTCCTCGTATTAATAATCAATGCTATTTAAAAGATAAGCTTTTACCGGTTAATAAATGTACATTTTCAATCGGTACAGGTACTCTAAAATTTTATAATTAATACTCATAAATGATATAATAGACGTAAATATACAAAGGTTTTATAAAGCAAAGAAAAATACCAAGATTCCCGCTTAAAATTCTCGCCACGAACCGCAGAAATTGTCAACAGAGGCTACAATATCCGATACCACCCTAAAATTCCAAGCCCCTTTTCTAATCCAATCCCCACTTCAAAAGACAATCGCCGTATCCGGTAAAAAACTGTCCTTTCCTACACTTTCGGCATCCGCAACTACTTGCGGATGTTGGTCACCAAAGCTCACCCTATACATCGCTGGGGTAATTGTCCTTCGCTCGCCTTCTCCATTACGGCGCCTCGGGGGGAAGAAAAAGCGAGAAAGAAGAGAGAGAGAGTGAGCTCGCGGTGTAACCTGTACACGGGGGTCAATCAAGCCCCCTTAAACCGAACACGACTTAGCACGGCAGCCCAGTCGAATCACGTTCGCCGCCGAGTCTCCCGGAGTTAATTTACTTCGGCCGAGAGCAAAAGTTAAGTCTCGCCCCGGTAAATAAGACTCCACGGCGGCTCGGCGAATGCTGACGCTTCGGGCTTTTTGGATGGGACGAGGGGAGGGGAGAGATTTGGTGGATCGATCGAATTTTATCGGTGTCGCCGGCGTCGTACAACGTCGAGATGGAGCTTGGCGTGGAATGAAGATGCGAGAGTCTTCCTGTTTTTGATGAATGAATGCAAATTGAGATGAGATCTTTTCGTTCATGTTTACGTTGTTTTAAGATTTCTTATATTTTTTGGGTTATTAATTGACCGTTTTATGGAAATAAATGAAACAATTTTAGTTCTAGACTTTTGCAAGGGAAGAGCCTTATTATTCGATCCTCGAATTTCGATGAAACTTTGAAGAATATTTTTTATGCATACTACGAAAAAAGAAATTCAAAGGTATGGATTCTAAAGTTCCATTATTTTGAAAGTATGATTTTTTTAAAATTATCACTTGCATAATATTCTAAAAATCTTCATAAAAATTAATTTCAAGCCTTTTGTTGTCCCTAATTAGACATCGAGCATATAATTAAACACAGAAAAAAAGTTATAGAACTACATTGAAAACAATTAACCACAAGTTGCTTTTTATGAATCTACGATCGTCACGATCGACGCTATTTATTTATGAACCAATCAATTATGGACTGTGTGCAAATCAATCAATTTACATGTTTACATGCCTAGTTAGTGTTATGCATTGTGAAACGGTAATTTACACAATGTTGATATACCGTAATTATGCCACACAATTAAACTCAAAGGTTCCTGATTGAAATTTTCGTCCGTCTGAATTACAAAGAGAAATTACGTTATATCCGCTCCAACCGCAATAACGAAACGCTCACTCTTATTCATCATCGTTAATACTTGAAGTATACTGAAATAGCTTTAACGCAAAAATAAGCAATTTAAAAAGCTAATCAAGCTAACGGAATTGCTGAAAAGCTCGTAAATTAAGGCAATTCCCGCAAAAGATTAAAACAACCCCACTTCGGCGAGAGGAAAAGCAATAACGTTAATTAAGCCATCCTGCTACCGTCAACTTTAAGCCAACAACAGCGGAAAAAAATCCGGTGCTTTCCTCTGTTCATGATTATTTATCCTCGGCCGAGCCAGCGGCAATCAAGCTTCCGTATGCGAAAGCGGATCGTCTACTGTTGTTCTTGGATTCTCGCGAGCCTAAAAAAGTTGCCCCACTGAAATTAGGTCGAGAGAGAGAAAGAGAGAGAGAGAGAGAGAGGAGGCTTCATAAGCGCGAGTAAAAATGCGCACTACGGGATTTCGTGCGCGAGTCTCACTCATTCAATGTCAGCGGAAGGAGAGAAGGTAAACACGCGATTTAAGTGCGGAGCAACAGCAGCCGGACGCGGAACAAACGGCCCTTAATAAACTTCGGGCGATACATCCACGTCTTGCTGGAGGAAAGCAAAGAAAGAGTTGGGAATTCAGGAAGAGATGCGCTTGGAGCTTCTTGTTTTAGAGCTTTTTTCTCGAGATCTGAGGAAAGGAGATCGGAAATGACGAATGAAGAAGACTTGATGACTTGCTTGATGCCCAAGGATGTGGATGGAGTAGGTGATTGTTCTAAGAGGACTTGTTTTAATTTCAAGAATAAAGGATTAAAAAGAAGATTAGAGTTTGCTGCAGATCAATGTTGAAAAAGTCTCTAACAAACATTTTTATTTAATAATTCTATTAAACGGGGAATTAAGTTGCTGTCACATTAACCCTAAAAATATTCATAGGTACGATTTGGTCCGTAAGTGGTTAATCGACAAACTTAATCTTAAAAAACTGGCCCTTAGGACGAGACAATCGTCAGGAAAATGTTTAAATTAACCTTTAGAGGGCCGGGATTTGAGGGGACATATCACCTTCAGAAAACTGTTACAAAAGGTGTCTTATATCAAGGATTGATCATGTACAAAGTGTCGATCATGGGTTGCGTCAGTATACTGGCGTTGCGGTCCAGAAGGTAACAGTTTACGTTAAAAATTTCATGTTAAAAAAAATGGTATTTTTAATACTTCATTTTATCTTAAAAACAACATATAAAAACAAAAATTAATGAAATAAAGCCAAATTGTTTTAAAGAAAAATTTTATTTCCATTGTAGGAGAAAAATTGGCAATACCTTAGAAACGTGATCTTAAGATATACTAGTAGTAAAGCTTAACGTTAAGTCAGCCTAATTTTCACAGAGTATATCAACCCACTCATTCAATTGTTTTGAAAGAATTGCTTAATTTATCTTAAATCTTTATTTAAATTGCATTCTATGAATAAAAAGCACAAATTTTCCAAAATAACGAAAACACTCAAATATCTGTGGCTAATGAAACAAACTCAACTCACGAGGCAACCAGCTGCTACTTAGCATTCCTTGTCCCTCCTCCTGTTACACAAAATTAACGGCGTAACCCTTCCTTTGGACTTATTGCTCGAAAAATAAAGCCAAAACTCGCCGCTTATCTAAACCGCGCTCTCTCTCTCTCTCATCTTAGTACGCCATCTAGTAGTAATTGACTCAAATAAGGTAAAAAAGAATCCCCGAGCTTACGGGGGAAAAAGTGAGAGTAAGAAAAGAAGGAAGAGAGAAGGCAAAGTAGACGTAAATCCTCTTAGGTTTTACGCAAGGGGAGTAACTCGCGGCTCGGGAATCGTGCGTCCAGCCTCGAGACAAAAAGTGACGGAGCGAAAAGGGAGAGGAGAGGATTATGCTTGGGGAGAGGGGAAGAAAGAGAGAGAAGAATGGTAAGATGTCACGCCGAGAGGTAGAAGAAGAATAACTGCGTAGTTTCCTCCATTGACAAATTCGTGTCGCGGTGCTGCCTCCTTTTTTTACCCACAGATGGGTTCTTTTTACAGTCTTATTTTTGCGTTTAGTAATGCGCTTTAGGGAAGATTTTCTGTTTTTTTTTTGTGGAACTTGTAGTTCATGCAGTTATAATGTAGTGTGAGTAGTTATTAACGTATAGTGTTACAATACTTATAGTTAATGAGTTTTCACTGATTAATTAATAAAAATGTGTTGGATAAATTTCAACGCTAAATTGTTCATTTGATTGTTTAATGTAATAACTATTCAATCATGATTATACTTTAAACTTCATCCACTTTATTTGAAGGTAATTTTAAAATTCGATTAGCCAAAAAGATATTTCAAAAATTCAGCGTTAATCATAAAGAATTCAGCGGATTTTCCAAGATTTTACCTCGGAAATGGCGTATTGCCAAAAACTTTCTACTCTCGCGTTTTTCCGAAAAATAATGTTTGCCCCCTAATCTACATCTAAAGTACATGTGCGAAAATGCATTTTTATACGCACCACGTTTCATGAATTTATATGGGCCCGGTATTATTATATACAGAATTGTAGTAACGTGTACAGCCATTCTCGGCATACGCTGCTAGGGATTCGCGGGGCGTACGCCGTATAAAAAATGCACCTTTGCTGCGTGCTTTAAATGCATGCCGCGGAACAAACATTATTTTAGTCATAAGGTTGGCATGAACTGAGGAATATTGTCGTATACATCAAAGATCGATTTAGAAGATTTGAACAGATTTTTAGGAGGGACGTCGGGAGAATAAATATAAATTTCCTTGTTAGTTTCCTGGTTTTGCTCGAAATGTCGATGTGGATTGCATTTAATAATCTCTGATAAAATTGAAAGCACAGTTTTTTCATACGATTGTTTATGAGTAAAAAAAAATATTAATTAAAAATGCTTCATATTAATTAAAAAGAGAGAATGTAACCCATTTTAATTACCCATTGATTGTTCATATTTAATTCAAATATCAAAGTTATATTGTTATTAAATCAGTTCAATTACGAAGTTATTTCAAAAATATAAATCAAACAGTATGAAAAATTGTCGCAGTGTAGCAACAATGTTCTAAAACCTTTGTGCAAACAGAAATTCAATTATCTCAACAGTTGCAATGACAACATTAGACAGCTTTAATGAAATTTAATTATGTGAAACTGGTATACCAAAACACTATCATAACTAAAACGGCAAACTTTCTTCCCTGCTTAAACCCTCCCTTAAATTTCGAAATCGTCGCTCGAGATTAATCTCCAGAATCGATTCTATCAATGCGAAACTTCGCATCTCCAGCCGGCGAATCGGAATCAATTTTTCGGACAAACTTCGCGCGAACTCCCCCTCCGCGTCCAATTACGTCGCTTCCATTCCTCGGGTAATAATTCCCGCCTCCGGGCTGCGCGGAACTCGCTTCAATCACTTATCAGCTGACGAGTTGCCGAGCTTAAGGCCCCTTCAATTTTTCCTCCGCCTCGCGAAAAAAAAAGCAAGAGAGGGGGGGGGGCGGCGGGGATAAGGGATATATCCGACTGCGGCGATTCCAGGGGATAGCCGCTAAGTTCGTTAAGTACCCACTCCGACGGAAGTACTGTTCCTCGATGCGCTTTGCGAGTCGCGGATTACTTTGAAGGTTTACGTCCCTCTTCCTTTTCTCTTTCTCTCTCTCTCTTTCTCTCTCTCGCTTCTTTAGGATAGGGAGGGAACAGTCTGTCTGGCTGGCTGTTTTCTTGCCATTTTTACTATGCCGAGGGAGGGTTGCTGCTGCTGCTGCTACTGCTACGCGTCAGCAGATGGTGCCGGGATAAAGTAAGGGGATAATTAGACGTTGAAACGTTATTGTTGTGCTTGTGATAGCGCTGCTTAGAAAAAGGCGGTGCGATGCGTTTTAGCATGAAACGTTACGCTTTTAGGTACTATTTGGAAGTAAATTTACTTGTTGCGATTAGAATAAGAAATATTGCTGAAATTAAAATATTCCTAAATTTTGTAATGTTTTTTTTAAGTGTACGAAGACTTGACACTTTGATTTATTAGGATGGTTGGACCTTTTAAAACTTTGCAAAATTGTATGTTTTGTAACTTACGTATAAAAATGATGATTAAAATGGTCAACTGAAAAGTATTGTAACTCACCTGAAACAGAAAAAGAATTGTTGTTGAAAATAAGTATGTACAGAAATATTCCTAAATTTTATTATAAAAATATTGGTAGAGATTACGACAATGTTATTTTTTAATTAAAAGTATTTAGAAATAAATTTTCTTTAAAATTACTTTTTAGATCAAAGAGATCATTCTCCTGAGTACTACAATGGCTAATTGCCCTTTACGTACATCAGAGAAGCATTTACACACACAAAACAAATTCAGTTGAGTCGAAAAAAGCTCAAAGGTTTGTTTATCATTAGGGCTCTTTAGTGAAATCATCAACAGGTCCAGTTATCTTCCTCGGCACTCCGTATTTTCCCTGAACGTACAATTAACTAAAAGTATCGGGGAAAAGCCGGGAGCGTCGCTCTTTTCCGCTCGCAATCGAGTCTAGCAGCGGCGACGAACCGTGGAAAAAAGCCAATACCAGAAATGGTTAAATAAATAAACGAAGTGCCCCGGATAAAGGCTGAAAGTGCGCAAAAAAAAAGGGGGCGAGGATCCTATTTCTCGGCGCGAAACAGCCTTGTTCAAGATTTATACTTCATTCCGTATGTAGACTGCGGACGTCGCGCAAAAAGCTCTCCGCGAGCCTTTTCAGGAAAAGCGAGTCGCGGCAAACGAATTTATTAAAATCGATTAAAAATTTGCGCTCGTTTCACTGAAATTGAATTATTTTTTGTTGTTTAGCGTCAGTTTGGGAGATGCAAAGCTCTCCGACGGTATAAAAGCGACGATTTATTAGATTGCAGGTGATTTCTGAGTTTTATTCGATGCTTTTTATGGCTGATTGTTTCGTTTGAAATGGAAGATTCTTTGATCGATTTGCAAAACGAGCGTTTAATTGGACTGATATTTGCGAGTTTTCGAATGTTTTCTAGTACTTTTTGTGCTTTATGCTTTTAGTAAATTTTATGCAAATTTTTTTTTCTGAAAAAAAAAAGAGTTTAAAATTGAATTTTGAGTTTCACACTTCAAAAAGTAATTGAATTTTTGTTTTTCGAAGGTGAAGTGGAGCTTTGTTTATATGAAACAGTAGCATTTTTCTGCGCAACGGAAACAAAATTGCGTCACGTAAAGTACAATAAACGGTTAATTCTTTTACGGAAAAAAATCTGCAATTTTAGTAAAACGTTATTTAACTGAATAAATTATTTAAATGAAAACTAACCATTCTTTGATTAAAATACTGTCATTAAGTTTGTACGACAATTATCCGACGCAACAATTCTAAAAAAACGACCAATAATCACTTAAAACCAAACCCGTCACCAAAGATAAACGACAAAACAATATTTCCTCCTCCATATTATTTATCCCACCAGCCAGCGAACCCAAACGGTCAAGTAAAACCGAAACGGTCAGCCCTCAGCCCGAGGATGTATCTCCTTCTCCCCTTCCCTCGCTTTGGCAACAGTATCGCGGCTCTCGAGTCCCGGGATTTCCATACGCGGAGAGTCGTCGGCAAAGCTCGAGACACGCGGAGAGCTTTCGGGGGAGGAGCGCCGGGAGGAGAAGAAGAAGCAGCGCGGCATCGAACTTGTTTTAAAGTTTATCATCGCTCGCAGCTCCCTTTTCCTCGACTCGTCGCGATCCTTTTTCTGTCTGCGTTTCTTTTCAAAACTCTAGTTTTCTCGTTAACTCTTTTTAAGGGAAGTCGCGAGGCTTCTGCCGGGAACATTTCGTTTGAAATCATTATCAAATGACGCTCTCGACTGTCGAAGGATGTCGAGGTTTGCTTTATGTTTGCCTCTCTCTCTTTATTCGCACGGATAAAATGTTTAACAAATGAATATTTGTTAAGGGACTTTTTAATAAAGGAGATGATTTATATTTTCATTATTTGTGCTCAATCCATTTAATTATTACAGTTAATACTGCTTTTAAGAGAAGTACGGAAAAGTAAGTGCTTATTAATTAAAAATCAATTAAACCTACACGGAGAAAAATTTTCTAGTAAAAATTACAATAGTACATTGTAATTTGATCACAGACTATAAAAAATCCTAAAAAATTACCATGTACATAGTAAATTTTACAAGTCTAAATACGAAAATTTATCATTGACCTCGTAAAATTTACTATGTACATGGTAATTTTTTAGGATTTTTTACAGTCTGTGATCAAATTAAAATGTACTATTGTAATTTTTACTAGAAAATTTTTCTCCGTGTACTAAATCTGCTCGTACACCTCAGTAAAATATTCCCACATTTTTACATAAATAACTTTTAAAAAACGTCAAGATGTCGCTTGTAAAATTGCGTCATAACGACCTGCACACAAGAAACTAGAATAAAAAAAAAAAAGTAAGGAAACAATGGAACGATTTTCAATAACCGGAAACCTTAAAAACACATCTCAAGTCAAGTATAAAGAACCATTAAAATTCAAAGGAAACCCGTCTACGCATCTCGGCAATCCATCAAAGCGATCGATATACCGCCGCGATTTATAACGCAATTCCCTCCACCCCCATTAATTCTTAGGAGCTTCTTAGCTTCGCATTTCATCACAGTCCAACTCGGGCAGCCGCCGCCGCCTCTCTTTCAAACTCCATTTTCATCTCTCTCGCTTTCGCCGAGCGACGCCGCGGCTTTAATATCATTTTAAAATCAAAGTTTTTAGACGGCCGAAACTTTAGTTTATTATTTGTAGTGTCTCGCCGAGGCGGCCTCGAGGCTCTCCCTCTCTCTCTCTCCCAACTTGCCTGCCTGCGTGGTTACGTTCTCGCGCGAACTTTGCCCTTCCTATAACTCCCTCTCTTTCTTGCTCGAGACGAGGCTGAGAGGGACATATGCTGCAGGACTGACCGGGTGAAGGTTGTAACCGCTGCTGTTGGACTTGGGCATCTGTTTTATATTGATTTCTTGCTTTGGAATGTTGGAGGGAGGCTTCTGGTGGTTGTCAAGTGGAAAGATAAGATGGGGGTTTTTAAAATGTATTTCAGGGTAATGATTGTTAGCAACTTTTGGGCTGGCGAATTTATAAATGTCGTTTTTTAAAGAAATTCAATTGACAACTGTTGTGAATAAAATGTTTTTATAACACTTGAAAGTACTTCAGGAAAATGTAAGGGAGGTAATTTGTCAGAGTTACTTCTATTGAAAATTTTTGAAAACTTCACTTAAGAGTTTCTTTAAAATCTTTCAATAGCGATCTCCGCTCTTCCGATTCAGCAATCGAAAGGGACAAGTTTTTTTTTCAACTTTTCTTCAAGTTTTCATGCTTGAACATTCCACGTAATTTTTACGAAGCAAAGATTATATTATAACTCTCATTCCCATTCATTTCTTTTTAGAAAATCGAGAAGACAAGAACTGTAACTGTACCGTTGTACAGTTTCATTACACCGTTGTATTACGCTGTTTTATAAATTCGATTGAACGATCGTTTTTCAAAACATTTTGTCGCGAAAAAAAATTTAAAGTTACTACCATTATATCAAAATAATTGCTGCAGCTATGATAAGAGCTTCTTCTGCTACAGAAAATTGGAAGAAGGTAAAATTGGAGGTGTAGTAGCTGTAATTTTAGTCAAGTTAACTACAAATTTTTTACGTAATGGACTCATTTATTCTCTTAACATAGTTTGATAAGAATTTAAAATCATCTTTAACAATTTGAAAAGTTCAAAATTGTTATCAAGTTGGTTAATTACAATTTTCTTCGTGAAATAAGTACATTAGTACTTTATCGTTCTAATAAATAATTCTCGCAATCTCTTCCAAAAAAAACGCTTATAACGAAGCATCTAAACGCCTGACGATTTAAAGAAACGCAACGAATCGTATTAATCTAAGCACGGCTGACTTTTAATTAATTCGCAGCGCGATCTCCGCTTCGTATACTTCGTTTAGAAGGCAAACAGGGCAGCCTTCGTTGCGCTCGCATTGAAACGAATCGACTGCGGCGCATCGGACAGAAGCGACAAAGCCTCCGCCGCACTTTCTTTGACGGACAATGGACTGGCAGGCGTCAAAGGGCTGCCGTTCCGAGAAATTGAGCGTTTAACAGGCGTGTCCACATACAACAATGGTTAACTGATCGACGCTCCGAGGGAAAGAGAGAGAGAGAGAGAGAGAGAGACAGAGAGGAAACTTCCGCTTTACGGAGGGAGAAATCCCGGACGAAATTGGGCCAAGTGAGATGCAAGAGTACAAAAGAGCCTCGAGTGCTCGGAGTATGTAGCTGCTGAGTGACAGAAATTATTGCACGAGGAGAGAGAGAGAGAGAGAGAGAGAGAGAGATGTTCGATGCGATGGCCAGAATTTGTAAAGCGTCCGATGGAAGTTGAGGGCGAGAGAGGAAATTGTTTTTTGGCAGATGCGAGATAGCGAGGGTTGCTTTTTGTAACGGACTGACGTTTGAAGGTAGAATGAAAGCTTCGCATACTGTAAGTAGCTGTTACATGATAGAGAAGCATCTTTTTTAGAAATACATATTTCGCTTCAGAATATCGTTCAAAATGTGCTCTTGTGAACAAAAGAATATCCTGTATCTTTTAGATTGCAAATTGAATAATATTTTACTACCCAGATAAAAATTCACGTATTTTATTGTTTTGTGATTAAAAAAGTTTAGCTAACAATTGGCTATAAGTAATAAAATAACAAGTTATAATTGAATGTAAAGAATTTTAAAGAAAAACTTTCTTAACGTTAGTAAAACTTGTAATAATATAACCATTTATAAACATTATTTCGTAATTGAAAAAATATACATGTTAATATATCGGATAAAACACGGCTCAACTTTAAAAGTAATGTACATTACCATAGTTTTAATGGAATACTCGGTACGTGTATAAGTAGCGAAAATAACTTTAGTTTTAAGAAAGAGTTTCGTGAAAGTTCAAGAGCTCGCTGAAAGAGAGAGAGAGAGAGAGAGAGAGAGAGAGCGAGAAGAGGGGGTGAATGGGGAAAACTTAATATAGACAGTTACTAAATGGAAGGAATACTAAGAGGTAAATAAATAGTTCGAGAATATCGCCTCTTTAACCGTAAGAATGAAAATAAATAAGAGGACGAGAAGAAGATAAGTTTACCGTAATTAGCACGAATCGTTTCGTATTTTACAATTCAAATTGGAAGCTCGAACTTTTAAAGTATTTCTTTCGCGAGGTTTCAGAACTTTTAAATAGTCCATTAAGTCTAATATCGAGGGCGTAATTTCTTTTAGAAAATTGCGTCTGCGCGTTTATTACCAAATTTTGTACAATGTTCGAGTTTCAATAATAATTTTGTACTTAAATCCTGTAAATTCCAATTTAATTATACATTTAAATTAATTCTATTTAGTAAGAATTAAATTTTGCAGTTAAATTAATTAGATGCTGCTTAAAGTGAAAAGTGTACTTCAGTGAGAATTATCCCTGTATATTTCACGCAGTGAATAAAATTCCAATTTAAATGTAATTATTTGTAATATAAATAATCCAAATGCTATTCAATTTCAAAATATTAGTTTACATAATTTTTCTAAAAGTAACGTATTACATAGAATAATCTTGAGCTGAATTAATACTGAATAAAAAATTAATAAAGAAAAATTAGCCTTTTCGAATGGAAATTAAATCAAAGTCACGTAACCCACCAAACGTAAAACCTCGACAAAAAACCCCGTCAAAAAGGGTTTTTAAAACACTTATCAAAATCACTTAAGCGACGAAGCGTTCCAACCCTAATCCGTCGCACCTGAAAATCCCCGTAAAATAAAGTCAACCAACCCCGCAGCCACTCGCGGAATCAGTCGGGATTACGCGAGACCCGCAGCCTCGCCACTGTCCAGACCCCCGGAGGCAACAAAGAGCTGCAGATAGATGCTTACAATGGCGCGCCATTTTCGGTTGTCGATACGTCGCGTCGCGCAAGGCGAGTCCCGTCAAAGCCAAATGATCTGGATGGCGATTGCCGCCCCCCCTCCGAGTTGTCGCCAGCCCGGATGATCGCTTCATTTCCGGGCAGCCACCGCAAGTGTCACCCGCAAGCTTTTTTCCTTCGTTGGATGGGAGACTGAATTTTCTGACCGACAGCCTGTCCTTTTTTTTAATCTGTTTATGTGGGGCGAATGGTAATTTTTTTATTTTGGACGCTATTTTCAATGGTGTTGGAATGGATTTAGACTTTGATTATTAATTGCTTCGACTATGCATTCGTAATTTCTTAATAAATCATTTCTAACTGAATTTAAAAAACCGTATAAAAGTGTAAATTTAAATGTTAAAAGGCATAATAACCACTGATTGTTGTGATTTAATATACTTCAAATATTTTGATAGGATGAAATATGAATTGTAACACTGTCGCATGCATAAATATTTATCAATGGTATAATTTGCAAGATTAGTATGAAAATCAGATAACTGCATAATTGTTATCGTTAGAATTTGACACTGATTTGATATATATGAACTATTGAATATTAGCTTTTGAGCTAATAAATGGACCGTATTAGCTATTATCAGATATTAAATAAAAACCTATCAAAATAACATTCTGCAATCAACTAATTATATTTGTCATTACTGAATCATTTATTATACTCCAATTGAATCTCATTCAGGATCTCTTTGAGCTTTCAACCAGAAACATAGTTAATATGGTATTTATTCGTGACTTTTTATCGTACATACTGATAATTCGGTTTATTCAAATGAAACTTTTCGATAGTTTCATCGAAATGACAATTTCAACCTATACATAATACCAACAACGAAAGATCAAGTTGGAAAGAAGAAAATGACAATATAAGAAAATCGCATCAGACCAACAGCATAAAATAAAGCCATCGGGAGCATATACAAAGCTCGTTCGAAAGAAGGAAATGATATTTTTCGCGAGATATGCAAAAGGGATATAGGAGCTTCTCTCGGGCGCGAATCCTGAACCGCAGGTAGAAGCCAAGGCGGAAGAAGGGGGCTTTTCCCCCGTCTGTAGGTGTAGGCAGATGGTCTCTCAATCCGAGATGGGAAAATGCAACACGTAGAGAGAGAGAGAGTGAGAGAAAGAGAGAGAGAGCGAGGCGGCCTCGGGTACGTTCGTTTTATTTGGCTGGCGGAGGAGCGATGTGTCGCCTTCGTTTCCTTGGGAGCCTGAGCCGACAGCAGGAGGAATTAGGTTTAATAGCTGCCAGGTCCTTTTTGGACGAGGCGAACGTTAATTGTGGAAAAATGGGGGGATCGATTTCTCGGGTTTGGAATATCTCGAAATGGAGAGATTATTTGAGAGGATTTTAATTGTGTTTTAATTAATTTAAACTTCCCGTTGGAACGGAATATTTAGCGAGTTCGATCTCGCCGAATCTGGATATTGATTTATAGCTAATTAGCTGTTATAGGAGTAAATGGAGCTTTATTTTTGTGAAAAGCTGAGGTGGTAAATAGTATCTACTGTTTTAAAATTAAAAATTGTAAAATGTTTAGAGCGTCATTCCCTTTTTACAACTTCAAGAGAACTCACTAAAATTAGGTATTTTACGAACTATCCTCCTTTTTCGCAGTTTATTTACAATTTTTGCCCATTTTCATTTCTCATCAGCTCGAGCAACGACACATTTCCTCGCTCTTTTTCGCCGTTATAATTTTCGCTACTTTTACGCGGCACTTCCACCTTTTTAAAAGCAACAAAACAAAAGGCTAAAGGCACTGGAAAAAGGCAACGAGTGCAACAAGAGCCCCGTAAAAAAAAAAAAAAAAAAAAAGCTTCCTCCCCACGGAACGAGAAAAATACTAAAGGGTCTCGGAAAGTAGCATCTGTTACTACTGCAAAGCCAACTCACGTATGCAGTTGACCGTCGGCGACGTCAACTTCGGAGAGCAACGTACATGCATAAGTTATCAGGCCGGCCGACGGGCAACGATCGATTCGAACACTTGAGGGAACCCTGGAAAAAAGCTCGTTTCATTAATTTAACGTCGCGTGGGCTTTAAAAGCTCTGTTAGTTCTCTCTCTCCTCTCTCGAATTTTTGAAAATTAAATTTTCCCGGTAATGCCGCGCGGATTCCGTTACAAAGAGCGACGCCCAGTGAAACACATCGGTTACACGTTTTAATGGAATGCAGGCTCGGAGCCCGCTGATGGGTCACCCGAAACTGCGTTTTAAAGCCCGTGATTTTCGAGCTAAAAGTTTACGGTGGAATTGAACGGAATTATTCTGGAATGTATCCGTATACGGTCTTTTACTGGGATTATGCTGGAATAATAACGAAGAGGGAAGTATTTAGGTGAAGAAATTTTATCTTCTGGAATACTACTCGGTTTAATTTCAATAATCGAAGGTTATAGTTTTTCTTCGTTGTTTTGGCTTTTTTTTTTTTTTTTTTTTTAATACAACGCTTTTTATATCAAAAGGCATTTTTCAAATGCTTATTCATGACGACAATTTTTTAGAGGTAGGCATGTGTCTCAATAAATCACACGTTAAATCTATGATTAATGACTTGCAGGTCGACGTTTCGTGTATAAAAGTTTAGCGCAGTAAAAAAAGTTCGATGCAATTATTTGAATAAGTACTTTAAAGGAGTAATAAAAGTAAAAATATCTTTCTCAAAAGGTACATTTTCCAATCATAAACTAGAAGCTCTTACTATTAACATAATGTAATTTATTTTCCCTAGGAAAAGCTTTTTGAAATTAGAATATTTCCAATATGTAACGAGTATTCACTAATTAGCGCTATCTTTAGTATTTTTTTAAGAAAACGTGATTCCTACTTTAAACTTATCTTTAAATTTCCACAGAGATATTTGCGAAGTATATTATTTTCCCCCAGAAACGGTGACGTTAAAAAAGCAGCCGAAAAAATTCGCTCGCAGCCGCACAAAACTCCTTGATCCCTAAAAATCTATCGCACCTCTTACTCCTTAACCCGCAGCCCATTTTTCCTCGGCGCTCATCCTAAAACTCTGCAGCATTAATATTCAAGCACCTCTCCAATTTCTCACGTCCCGGCGGGGGTGGCGTCGTCTCCTCCTCGTGGGGGTGAGAGAAAAAAGTCTCGCGCGACCGTCGGCGGCTTGCGCGTCGCTTTTAAGCGTCGGCGCGGCTGCCGGTGTGCCTTCCTCGGCTAATTTTCGCGACGACCTCGGCGCCCCCGTGAATATGCCAGTCCGCCGCGGCACTGCAGCGGGGGATAATTAATCTGAGCCCCATCAAACGACGCGCCCCCGGTGACAAATTGCCTGGCCGCGCGAGGGCCGACCATATATGATTACGGCAGGCCGTCCCGGCATTATGCGGCTTGGATTAACGTTGCCGATTACGCGGTTTTGTGTGCACCGAGATATTTTTCTTGCTCGGGGTCAAAGGCGGGGAGTTGGCCCGTTTTTTTTGGGACGGATTGGCGGGGTAAGTGGCACTCGAAGATTTTTCGAAAACGAACCGAGAGAATTGGAAGGAGTATTGTGTAAAATGTGTTTACAAGAGCGAGGCTTTGTTGAGAGCAGTTACTGTGCGCGGAAAATTGATCGCTGCATCGAATTCGGGCGAATCGATAAATTTTTGGTGATAGTACAAATGACGAGGACATAAACCTCGGCGGCTCAGAAGAGTCACTTCGGAGTTTTCTCTATTCGTTAGCACAAGATTTTGGAAACATGTATTTTGTATGTAAAACATAAACATAATTTTGTATGCTTAATTAAAGGAAAATCTCTATTTATATTTCAATTATCGTTAAACTATGACGACAATCTGATTACACTCGCATTATCATCCAACAATTTTTCGCCCTTAATCAGTACTGGAGTATAATGAACTCAAATTTTACAACAAATTCAAAATTAGAGGTAAAATGATATAAAGCGGAACACGCGATAGTATAGTATTTTATTGTTTATTATTGAAATACAGACTTTACTTACTTATTATTATTTTATTAAAACTATAACTTTTACATTTCAATTATTTGCAAAAATAAATAATAAATAAGTCTCGTTTTAATTTAAAAAAAAAAACATGCGCACATTTAATAAACTCGAGAAAGATTTAGTTTCCGCAGCAATTTGTGAAATTAATTTGAAAAACTATTTCAAAAAATGTAATTCCGCTTTGCGAACGACTTATCCGCAAAAATATTGAAAGCACACTCAACGCGAAGTCGGAGCCTTGATACATCCGCGAGCAGAGCGTTAACCTTCACCGAGCGGCGAAAAAATCGGTCACTCGCCAGGCAATTTTAGAAAAATAATTCAGCTCCAGTCGGCAACTGGGGCGGAAGTAAACCACCCGAGATTAAGCCTTCTACTCCAGAAAATTTCCACAAAAAAAAAGTCGAGCGCGCTGAAAAAAAAAAAAAAAAAACAGAAGAGGGAGAACGAACGAGGAGCCCCGCCGATGTACATAATTTCCTTCTAAAATGCACTTAAAGCCCGCAGCTAATTTAATCAATATAAGGACGTGCACTGGCGAAGACGCGTCGCGAGAAGCAAACGGGCGTCGAGAATTCGCCGGTTCAGAGGCGCGTCGGTCCGAATAATCAGCGAACGTCGTGCACGAACGGTGGCGGCTTTGTTCGTTGCAGATTGCGGAAATCGCCGGGCTCCCGGTTGTTCTGTTTCTCTCGCTTTAAGACTTTCTTAGATTATGCTTTCCCTCGCTTTCGTTTGCCTTTCATTTGCTTGCATTTACTTTGTCTCTATAATTTTCTTTCTCGCCGTTTGCCCGTTTTTTGCAATATTTCAATTTACATTCTTTTCTTTCGTTGGCTTTTTGCGCGATTCTTGTGACCTTAGCTGTACTGTTCCTTTTGCTATTGCTTTTCTTTCTGCCTTTAGGGTATTTGCATTGTTCTTGTTCTTGTAATTGTACTGTTTACGTTCTATGCTTGTAGAATTGCTTAACATGCCATCGTGCCTACTATACGTGTATGTTATTTTTTAAAAAAAAGAGCTTTTTTTAAATAATATGTTGCACTGTTCCTCTAATTTTTAATTTTTGAAAAAGTTTTTGTAAAGAAACTTCAGAGCGTTCTAATTCTTGTATAATTTAAATAAAAAATTGTGAAAATACGCATATTTCTCTTTAGTATTTAAATAATTCTTCTTGCTATTTCAAAACATCCAAGCTAGCGAGTAAATTAAAAAGATTTTTATTTTTAAATACTTCTTTGTGGAACTGATTTTTTAAAGAATAATAATTAAAATAAGAATTCAAGGAATAATAATAAATAAATAATAAATATTATTTACACTAGATTTTTTGGTTCAAGTTCAGATGGATTTAAATGACTTTAATTTTAAAATACCATATGTTATGAATGTTAAATAATACTCATTTTAATGTTATGCGATGGAAAAACTCCACAAAGTGCAATAATATTCCCCTGAACAAATTGCAAACAGTGTCTTCCTTTAAATCCCGTCCCCTATCAGTGCCCAAACGTCGACCAGCAGATTAGAACCATTCGAACTTTTTCGGTCTTAATTTCGTTAGTCGCTACCTTCGGCAATTTCTTCGACCCCCCCGATTTTCAAGGACGGGCATGTCCTAGCTTCGCTGACATCAGCCGCGCTTGCGCTGCAATCGATTCGGGCGCGGTTCGCTATTAAAGCGCCCTGTATATACGACTCTCTTTCTTCTTCGCTCCCTTATTTTTTTTTTTTTTTTTACGACAAGGAGATATCGATGATCGACAGATCCGCTTTCGACCTATTTCCATATCGGGCTGTTTCATTTTTGCACATGTTTACGCCGTCGGATTTTGTTTTATTCGTCCTGCGAGTGTCTTTTCATTTTTGGATGAGGGTTTCTCGCGAGAAAGAGGATGGATACGCGACTTTTCAAGGAAGCTTTTAGAGGCTATGAATGTTTAAATTACTTATTTTGAGGTTATAACGTGACAGCCTACCGAAGTATCAAATTTAAATGTTAGATTTTAGATATTTTTTAAAGTTAGGTTATGGATAGTTTATTTAATATTAAGCATTTAAAGCTGATTAAATGCGAAGCTTAAAGTAATAAGACGAGAATCTCAACAATTGAAAGGTAGATAATGCGAAAATAACAATTAGAGCATGTAGAAACTACAATAAAGATGAAGAAAATGTGCACCAGTAAATAATAAAGCAGTTAGCTTATCTATGCATTATTTGTACAATCTTGCATTTATTATTTGCTGCGCATTTCTGTCTTAGGATTATCTTTTCTCTTCGCTCTGTAATTTTTCCTTCCTCGGAAGTCAGCTTTTCTCTTATTTATAATTCTTTAGAGACTAGCTGCTACAATTTATTTTTTTGATATTTCATTTCTACTTTTCAGGGACACAGTTTCCTTTACAATTCCCTTGTTTCGAGATTACCCTACTAGAAAGTTCCAGCAGAATTTGGCCAGATGTGTATCAGATTTTCCTACTGATTCTGTTCAACAATCTGCCTTAGACCAACATGCATTCTGATCTTCTTCAAAAGAAATTTGGCCAAATTGCCCGTGAAAAATATGAATAAAGATTTTTATTAAATTTTTTTGTAAATATAATTGCGAAAATAAATCTGTCAATTTTTTACAAGCTCTTGAAATTCAGTAAAAAGTAATTTTTAGTTAGTTAACATATCAAAATGATAAAAAGAGGTTTTTTTCATTTCACCAGCAAATATTACTACTCGAGAACTTTAATTACGTCTGCATTTCCCTCGCAACTACAGAAATTGTAATTATATGACCCAGAGGCACTTTAATAAAATTGTCACAAATCTCGTTACAATTTTTCGCGTAATAAAACGCTCTCGACTTTTCACATTCAAATCGAGCAAGTCTCCACAAAAAGTAATTCCCATCTAAAAACAGTTCCAGGTCATCGAAAGGCTCTTCAAAGCACAAGAACTTTCCGTACCACTTCAGCAGAAAAAAAAAGCCCCCCTAGAAAAAAATGACCCCTTAAAACGAGTTCCACCCATCGAATGGCTCCTCGTCGAAAGAAGCACCAGAAAATCACCCTTTCAGCTTATCAAGACCCTTATAAAATATTTACACGCTTCTTCTTTTTGCCGTGATCAACAGCAGGAGCGGCGGCGGCGACGGCGGCGGCACAACAGCGGCAGCGACATGCATGCAGGAGCGATAAAGGGGTCCGCTGACGATGCTTCATGATAATGTGATTATTCGGCGAACGGCGACGTCGCCGACCGACCTAAGCACTTAAGGGTCTCCGTTGTTCGTCGCAGCTTCACAAACACGGGCCGTGTTTACGCTTTATGATAATGCTTGCGGGGCCGTAAATTTTTCCACGCGAGTTTAACCTACTTATTTCTGGGAGAGAGGACCCCTTTTTATTGTCCGGAGTGGACGCGCGGATTATGCGCACTTGCGGGCCCTGAGTATGATGGGCCTTTATATGGCTGTTTGTTCCTTTTATGAAGAGAAAGAGAGAGAGAAAGGGAGCTATTATTCTTTTATGCCGAGATGAATTTAGGGGCGGGTTTTATGGTGGAAGTTTCAATGGCGTTTGATTATGTGCTATTTATTGGTGTTGGGAGTCTCAGGATGAATGCTTTTTCGATAATTTATTTTCGGGGGCAGAGTTTTAATAGTTTGATTGCCTACTTATTGTTCTTGACTTTATTTCGCTCATTAATTCGACCCATTTTTTCATATAACGTAGATGGGAAAGTTTTGTAATAAAGAAGAATATTAAAACTGGGTGATTTTTGCCTCCAGGAATTCTAATGAAATCCATTAAAAAAGTTCTTATGAAAAAGGAAACCTAAGCGTTATTTAAACCTTTTTTTTTTTTTTGGAATTATAATGAATTCAGATGAATTTTCTTCTTGAATTTATTCAAAAGCTGGAAATAACAATGCAATAAAATAAATTACGAGTAAAGCTTTTCATTAGCCGGCGAAAATATATGTACGTTATTTTTGAGAATTAAATCAATGGTTCATTAAACATTTCATTGTTCATTTCATTCTTATTGTAATAAGGTTTTTGTTTAAATATTCCACAAATAATAATGATACTCTGCATGATTAACAATATACTTTATTTATCAATGATTATTTGCTTTTACATCCTCAAAAGAACCTTTGATCATTTAATGAAAAATTATCGGAACCGCACTGGCCAACCTTAATTAACAAATTCAAATTAACCTTTGCTTCACTTAGAACTTTTGACTTCATCCTGCGCCTCCAATATTATCTTTCCTCATTCCCATAATTAGCTTCTTGCGTCAAGAGATACAAAAACAAAGAGCCAAAAAATTTCAAAGCACAATAGCCTAATACGAAGCTTTCAAAAAACTTCCCAATTTAAACTCACCGAACGCCACGGACACCTCCAGTATCCTTCCAACAAATTCCAACTAAATTCAACGAGCCAGTCAACGAGCAGCAACGCCCTCGTAACACGCAGCGAATTATCGCTCGCGACTAGCTTTGCAAAAAGCTCTCCGGAATCGTCTCGTAAAAGCTCGACTAAACGAGTCGAGATTCGCGCGAAATAAATAAGAAGCGCAATAACAGGGGGGGAAGGCCCTTTGCGCAGGCGCGCGCGACGATTAGCGTTACTCTCCCGGCGCCTTATCGTAATTTTTCGCGTTGCGCCCTGCCTTCTTTCTTTTTTTTTTTTTCTGAAAAATGCTCGCGGCGCCGGAACGTCCGGGGCAACGGCTTTGATACGGCTAATTTAGTCCGCTTTTGTCGCGTTGTAAATTCGGGCGGTTTTTTTGACCTTTTTATTAATGATAATTTTACGTCCGAGCGGCGCCGGCCTCGTGACTAATTGTTATTCGCGCGCGCGTCTCATATGTTTAATTGAGTCACGTCTCGCTATCTTTTAATTTTATGCGGAGAGTTCGCGGAATATTTCATTGTAATTGCGTTACCATGAATAATTGCCGGTATTTCGTTTGGATAGAGGTATTGAAAGTAGTTTGGAGCTTGATGATGCATTGAAAAAAAGAATTGGTCGAGAGTGCCGGATGGAAGCGGTGGATTTAGAGTGTGTCGAAATAAATTTAATGACGTTGGATTAATTAATTACCTGGTTGGGGCAGTTTTTATGTATCAATTTATTTTTAGATTTTTCATTAACCAAAATTTTCTTTATGCTTTGCTTTAATTAATTTGTTGATTGATAATAAGTGAATAATTTATTCAAAATACATAGACAATATTATTTACTTAACCATTAATTGATTCTCTTGTTTCTTCTCAAAACATATAATAATACTGCATCAACAAAAGATAATAAACAAAAATGTAAGAATTTATCAAACAGCGAGTTAAATGAGTCATTACCCGATAATCGTACCACCTCCCAAGTTTTTAATTTCAGCGTCGACGCTTATGCCATCCTCATCGTCACGAACAAAGTTCATTTATTCGAAAAATTCTGTAGGAAAACGATCCAGCGAAATATCGATTCCTTCCCGCGCGCAGAACAGCAAGAGTATATATCGGAATCAATCGCAATTTTTGGACTTGCCGCGATTCCTCAAAGCCGAGCGTCGCCGTCGGTATTAAAAATACTCTCCCCCGAGCCAGAAAACAAGGCAATTTTCCGTCTTTCGAAAAAAAGATCACACCGGTTATTACGAATCGGTTATTGGCACGTATCCACTCGGAGAGAGAGAGAGAGAGGAAGATCCGATATATCGGCTTTCGCGGAGCGCGACTCGAAACGAGATTTGACGCCGGAGTGCGGTTACAAGTACGAAAGGGAACTCTCCGACTCCTTCTGACGGAAAAACTAACGATTAGAGGGTTAAGGGCTCGGGAATAACAAGCTGCCGAATGCGGTTAATTAGATCGGTTAGGGATGAAAGGTTTGGGGATTTGCGAAATGTGTAAGCTGAATTAACTGGATATAGCCAAATTAGGTGGGAAATTTGAAATTCGAGATGAAAATCGAGGAAATTCGCGCGAAATGTAAGCGGATAGTTCAGTTAATAATTTCGAATATACCATGTTATTTGCGGAAATTCTATGCTAATGTATGAACTTGTTTTCGTGTTCTGCACTATATCTGCTCTAGATTTTTTGATTGAGTATTATAAACACTTTTACATTCGGAAATATTTTTCTGTTTCTTTTCTTAAAGAAAGACACTTTATTAAATGGAACTTCATGTATTGATAAGATTGAAAGGCTTTTTCTAACTCCTACGTTTATTTAATAAATTCTACCTTCATTTGGTAAAGAGCAATTCGGAAAAGAAATTAATATTTCTAAAGGATTTTTTTAACAATCATCCGACAATTTTTCGTACATATCTATTTGATTCACTCAACTTACGTACTGTAGGAGTGGAAGAAAAAGACAAGATACGATTTTAAAAGCCTTTTTAGCTGACTGCTTCTCTATTCTCAGGCGATTTCGTTGACTTCTTTACGTGTGCACTGCATATTTTGAGCTTTGTGTGAACTTTGAACGCGAGCGCTTTTGTTCCTTTGTGTCGAAGAAAAGGCTATAAATATGCAAATCCAAATTATTATTGTAGCCTTCTAAAGCGATGTTTTAAAAAAGATTACGATCGCAAATTTACAACGGTTTTCAAATAATGAAAATTTTATCTCCGCCTGGCGAAATGCCAAACAAATTTCGTCCGCGGCAAAAACGTCGGCGAATTATTTTAGGGCTTTCATTATAACCTGCAGAGCCTTAAATTACATTAATTATTAGTTACGTTTTTTCGCTGTCAATTAAACTTTTATGTATGATATTCAATTTTCGCAGGTTAACAAACGTTTTAGTTTAGTAGGAATTCAACGGTAAGACCTTTCTCAATTTATAATAAGTTACTACTTTTTATCAATATTTATTTAGTATTAGAAACTTGTTTTATCTGTCAATTTTCGCCACCGCTTGGAAGAGAAAATCGTTTAAAGGCGTTCTATTTCTTATAATCCGTTTTGGAGTCTTCGTACCTTATATCGATCGACATTTCTGGATAAAACCATTTTTCCACTAAATATTTTTAATATAAAAAGTTTAAAGGTATTTCCAGAAAAAATGACCGTTTTACTATTTTAAAAATGAAAATATGTAAGTTTTAAGTTACATTCAAAATTTAAATTGTAATTATAATTATCTTCGCAATTTCACGGGTTGTAATGACTGAAGGTTAAAATTTAACATGCTATTTGGAATAATTTTGTGCCAAGAACAATTTAGATTTAAGCAATGTAATTTGAATTATAATTAAAAATAGTAAGAAGTATTATTTCCATATATATACCATAATTAATTCGCAAAGCAAGAGGATATAAGTTTACTTAAAAGGCAATTTAAAGCTACCCTTTGTCATATATAAAAAATAAAATGAATACTGGACGATGAAACTTTTGGTATAAATGGGATATAAGCATTTATAATTACACAACTGAGAACGCACTGGCTTGCAATAATAACATTGTAAACATTGATGCGATTTCTACGCGAGAAAAAGTTTTCTGGTATCCCTTCGCAAAAGCTGTCTGAAACTTCCCTTGTTCCTAAATACCCCACAAAAATCCTAAAACAGCAATAAACATCCCTTTCCAACGAAAAGCCTCGCCGAGGTAAATTTCGAGCCCTTTATTTTAAAAGCCCCTAATGCTCGCGTAACCCACTGCTTACGAGCGTGCCATTAGCGTCCAATTATGCCTGACACGCGATTTGCACTGGCACACGGCACGCAGACACACATCTTGAAACCTCACAAAATTCGCAGACGGAAAAAAAATGCGAATTTGGCGTGCGCGACGTTCCTGCTATACGGCAAGCTAACTCGAACCTGGCAAGCAGAGGCAGGAAAGACAGAGGAAGAGAGAGAGAGAGGAAGAGAGAGAGAGAGGGGGGGAGGGGGAGAGCGGAGGTTTACTCTGAATCCACTGGAAATTGCGCTCATCAAGAGCTGAAGGATTGAGGAACAGCTCGAAAAGGGAAAGACGATATCCAGTGCAGCAGACAGATGCAGAGAGGCTGAGGTATTCTTGTGAATTTCTGGGATTGTGCGCCGCGAGGGAAGATGAAACGTCGCCGACGCCGCCGTCGCAGCAGTCGAGTGGAAGTATGCAGGAGCTCCCTTCGGAAACTATCGCATATGCAGGATGCCGCCGAATGGAGAAAAATATCGGAGACGCTTGTTTTTGCGTGTTTGCTTGGGGGGAAAATTATGCCGATCGGTTCTTTCGCAACAGAAACTATAAATAAGGCTGGGAATCAAGTTCGCCCGCGTATTGGCCGTATTGTAATTGAGTCTCTGCATAAAAAGTGGATTATTTTTTGGTTAAAGTGTAAAAACGATTGGAAAAGTGACGTAATTCGAGACCTTTATTTAACCGGTAAGGTAAGGTTATTTCTTGTAATCGAACTGCGTGAACGTATCTGGAAATTTTTTAAATTTTGCATATGCTTTTGGGATTTAAACGATATTACCAGTACAGCCATGATATCGCTCAGTATTTAAATAGACGTACCGACGATATTGCATGCGAAAAATCCAAGAGGTACATTTTTGAAAGCAATGAATATTGCATCAGTTTTTCAGATTTTGCGTTTGTTATTGCATTGAATACTTGAAAACGTATTAATAAATTTTGAGTCAAAAAATTCTTTTTGATTTAGAAGAAAAAGTACAAATTTAATTTAATGTTGAATTTTATTAACAATAAAGAATTGATTTTAAATATTTTAATTGCTTTAAACGCCCTGATTCCTGCAATATCATCCCACATTAAATCAAAGTATTGATGCAATTTAAAGTCATGAAAACGTCGTAAATTGAATCAAATATTTGTATCGAAATCCGTCGGTATCTCCAAGAACGTATACACATAGTTATATACAGTTTTCATTCAGTTTTGAATACTCGCTTACGCTATTTTTGCCGAGTCTATTCTGCAATTTCCTTATGCACCGCATCTGCTGCTTTTCATAGGAAATACATTTGAGCGCAATATCTCTCCTCGATTTTTCGGAAATAGATGGAGCTAGGATTTGTTCCGTTCAGATGGGCGTATGTGTGGGAGAGTCCGTGAGCCCGAGATGAGCGCGGATACCGAGAGATTGAGAAATGCGAGAGATTTCAGATGTGTATAAGTACTTACCCTGCGACTGTTGCCATCCTTGGGATTCAAATCCGATGCCACAGTTCCGAAGATTGTTGGCTGTAACAAAAAGAGGAGGCAAACATTGAAAATACGTTTTTGATAATTTGGAATTTTGTTAAAAGAATTTGGGTAGATTTATAAAAGCGTGTTCTTATGTGTTTCATTAATAGAATCTTCTTAGATATACCTTCTTAGGTATACCAACCTTTCATATTATTATATCCATTTTTAATTATTATTAGCTTTACAAATAATTATTTTATGTCCTAGTTATTTTACGTGTGAACTATTCAAAATACTGGGAAATTAGCTCTCTGTTTGAATCAATATCACGTGACGTGACGTAGATAACAGTACATGCGTCTCTGCGGGAGACTTTAAGAATCAGAAGTCGTTTTGACAGATGGCTTATCGTTTATGTATTGGCTTTGACCAATTCTCTTATGTAAGTCGAACTATTATTTTATGTAAAAAGTATGAAAATGTTTTTAACTCTTCAAGAAAAATATATTGCTAATGTACCTTACTCATATTTCTTTATACAAAATTATAAATACTTTTATATATCTGTAAATAAAAACCAACCTCAACTTTTTGATTCCTCGCGTTTCAGTGCCATAAAACCACTTGTTCGTTGAAACATATCAGAAAAATATTAGCAAATCATCCTTAGGTACAGTTTTAAATGATCCTTAACAAATCTGTTATTCATTATAGTTATTATTATACGGTTTTACCTTTTTAAATATAAAAAATGTTTAAAACTCTAGGTAATCTTTTTAAATACTACGCCCACCGTTATATAAGTATTCTACCGTTTCGTGGTGTCATAACAAGTCAGGAAATGCAACATCGAATGTATTATACATCGAAAGTCATATATATTTTTTTACTTAGTCCTATCTTCAAAAGAATTGTCAGGCCGACTTGAGTGATATAAAACTCCCTCAAACATCATCCGGTATGGTCTAGTGGCTAGGATACCTGGCTCTCACCCAGGAGGCTCGGGTTCGATTCCCGGTACCGGAATTTTTTTTATTTTAATTATTTGATAAAACTAATTTTTACTGAACATTTTGATTTTTTTTTTATAAACAACTTAATTTTTTTTTTTATAAAAATGTAGGTAGTGGTAGAAATTACTGGTCATTGCTGTCAAATATGGTGACAACAAAATTCCATTGTCTAATAATCGGCGTTTCGACGCAAATGGCCATTATCAGAATAGAAACTTATTTATAAAAATGTAATAAATAAATTAATACCATTTATAATTCGTTTAATATAATTGTACAAATTATAAGTGTAAAAATTTGTATCATTCAATAACAAGAAATGTATGCAAAATGCGCAATATGGAAACTTTTAGACAGGGTAGAAAAAGAAATTCATTGTGCCGGTTTGGCCTTATTCAGCCTGCAAAACAATTATGTAAAAACAGTGTAACGCTTAATACATAGTATAACAAGCAAGTTAAGCACTTAGAGGCGTGTATTTATATGCGCTCGTAACGAGTGCTTTTTTTCTCTCCGTTTCTCCCTCTCTTCATTTACGAAGACCCTGAGACTATTGTAGTACAACGCCTCGATGGATTTCCGAGGGCTCAAGCCCGGACAAGAAAACCATTACAGAAGCTCTTACTCTGTTGCTCTGACCCTCTGCCTCAGCGTTCTCCATCTTTCTTCATCGCTATTTTGGTCTTCGTTTCTCTTAGATTAGCTCTCTCTCACTCTCTTTCTCTCTCCCTCTCTCACATTCGTCCCTCCCTCTTTCGGCTCTTGTGCGCGGTACTTTAAGCGAGACCCGCTTTACCCGTCTAGTAAGCTAACAACATTAATTTTGGACATTAATTTTCTTTATATGCTTAATACGTCAAGTGTTTTTCTGGATTAAAGTTAGAATAGTTTTTCCCAACTCGGGCATGAAATAGCCCTCATTTTACACTAGAAAGTGGCGTAGAAAATAGAGCATTCTAAACGTTTGTCAAAATTTTTTGTCCGAGCGGGGAAAAATAACATTTTTCCCCACCTCCGGCGAGTCTCACCGGCGAAAAAAACACTTTTTTTTAATTTAAAAAATTTTTTTTAAATTTTTTTCTATGTTTTAAACTATTTTGTCCATTTCTGTGTACGATTTGAAATGCACGATCATCTATCCAACTTTCTAACACCAAATGAGGGCTTTGCATGCCCTCGTTGACAGAAACACGGTGTGTAACACGGGGAGAAAAGCTACTGTTATTCCCCTTGTTGCACAATGTACTATTGTACCAATGACAAGAGATTTCTTGTTGTTTACATACAGTGATTATTTTATAGTTTAATTATATTACCGATAAATTACATAGATAATAGATTCATAGACAATTAATTATACGTATTATATTTCTGTTCTACCCAAAAAACGGTTATGTAGATACATAATATTTATTCACTCGAATGTAGTTACACACAACATAGAAGGAGAACTGGATCTTGCCCTTATCTTTTGAAGTACTACCTTAGACTTTACTGTTAATATATATTGCAGACTTATGCGTTTCCCTATCAGTATTTTCACTTTTAAATTAAGGGTCATCGATCTAAATTAAAAATCGTTAACACACACTCAACAGCACCAAGCTCGTATGTTTATTAACAAGCTTTACTTGCCTGCTTTACCTCCTCACAGTTGACGAACAAACCTAGTTTCGCCCGAGTATGCACGGGTACACATACGCAAATCCACACGCACAAACAAACTTTGAGGGTGCCTAGGCAGATATAGGAGGAGGCAAGAAAGTGGGAGATAAGAGAGCCGCGCGAGAGTTTCCCTGCACCAGCACGTACAATCCTCGTCGATTCGCCTTGTTTGCTCGGCGGCACTGCACACACGCTGTCGCCGTCGATGCTGTATATAGGTACTGTCAACCGCCAAGTTTGGCCGCACTGATGATAAAGTGCCTATTGGCTTGATGAGTATACGCGCGTACAGGGTGCTAAAAATGTTCACCCCAAGTTGAGTGAACATTGTAGGAGGAAGTGCTTGAACGGAAGGAATTTTTGATTTACGCTAATCCCAACGATCCTTTTCGGGGATATATTTTGAAGGTTTTATGAATGCTGTAAGAGTCTCCAGAGGCTATTTTTCAGTCGTGCTAATATCGGCTTTGAAGGATTCCTTTGAAACTTTTGGGTTCGGAATATACGTTCTTGTGCAAACGTATTCTTTTATATTCAGCTATCAATTGTCGACGCAATCGTTACTTTTGTTATATAGTTAATAATCATTGTCGAAGCACTTGAAAATGTTTTTATATAATGCTCTACCAATTATCGCCAAAACCGTCGTTACCCCACTTCTGCACTTTCCTACAACCCTTCTGAAATCTACCCCAGAAAATAACAAAAACCCTCCTCCGTCACGAATCCCAATCCCCCGAAAAAATCCGTCCCTCGAACCAACTTCGGCGTGTAGCCGCACGCGACCCGACGTCCTCAAGTGACCCCTCAGCGTGTCTATGCATTCCTCCTGCTGTACTCCAGGCTTGCGCAGCCGGAAATCTCACGCGTTCGGGATTTCAGCCGAGGAATTGAGTCGAGTACAGAGTCGACGCAATCGGGGTTCTCTCTCTCTCTCTCTCTCTCGCTCTGTGCCCGCCCGGTAATTGATTGTCACCGAGATACTCGACGGAGCCACTTGCCGCTATTGTGTCTTGCGAGCGAGGTACGTGCCTCTTTTCTTGCACGCCGTGACGTTTTTTCGCTGCGACCTCTAGAAGCGGATTTTTCGAGCGAGGCTTTTCATTGTCGTCGTCATTCTTGTTTGTAGGCTCATTTTTGTGCATTTAAGCTTCATTTTGTGGGTTTGGAATAGTTTACGAGCTCCCGTTGCTTGGGGTGAGTTGTTTAACGAGGGTTTGAGGGTGTAGTAATATTGCGTTGGGAAAAGATTGAATAAACTGGAGCAACTAAAGAGAAATTATGTAAAAAAAGTAGTTAACTTTTTTGATGAAATTATTTAATTTATTTAATTTATTTAAATTATAATTTATTTTTCATTTAGTTGTGAAATATTATACCAAATTATTTTTAATACGAAAACTGTATTTAAGTTTAAAATAAAATTAATTACATTACTATTAAAGCCTAAACGATAATATTACTTTCGAAATGTACAATTTAAGTTTACAATCTTATTGTATTCATTACATTTATTTACTTAGGTAGAATAAAGCTAATCACAAAATTCTATATTTATCCTCGATGGTAATGTATAAAAAAAATAACACTAAATTTTCTATTGCAAAATGAGAAAGTAAATTCTGAAACGCAACTGCTAATTAATGTATCAATGCCGTATAGAACACGGTGGGAAACTAAAGTAGCAACAGAATGAACTCTGCGGAGCATCGACCCCGGCACAAGTTTATCCAATGGCTCGCGCGACAAAGCGAGCGACAGAGTGAGAGAGAGAGAGAGATGAAGCAAGTAAAAAAGGGCAGCTCGACAGCAAAAACGACGCCTCGAATGTCGCGGCGTTTCGACGACTGCGACCAGTCTGCTGCAACTTTTCCTGCCCCGTTTCGCGGGAAAAGCAATACACTGCATTCCTAGAAGGCTTCGATTCCCCGGACAACTTTTGCACTCCGCCGCCTGAAAGGGCAGAAAGACCAACGGGCAAAATGAGCAAATCACAAGGAGGGAGAATTCCGGGGGGCCAAAGGAGTTTGAATTAGAGAGCGCCGCGAGCAAAAAGAGCCCGCTTTCGGACTCGGCGGGTGTCATTACGCCTCGCCTCTCGCTCGAATTTCTCCATTTTCTGGTGACGCTCGGCTCCCCTCTGTGAATGTATAAGTGCGACGGAGCGAGAGGAAGAGCTGATGATTGAGGAAATTAGAAGTCGATCGGAGAGCCGCTGTGTGAGGGACTTGTAATTTAATTGCATCGTTAATTACGGATACTTCTCAATTCTTCTTTTCTCAAAGTTAAACGGTTTAAAGTCACTATGCGGCTATTTAATTTGTTGCCAATTAATACTTGGCGTATTCATTCAATTGCATTTAATCTATCAAATACGGTAGATAATTAGAAAAGATTGTAGATCCTTGGCAGCAATTGTAAATTTTTATTTGAGTCAGTCTAATTGTAAAGGAAGCAATATAGTACAATTAGTTCAGTCTGGAATTTGAAACTGATTGCTTATTAGAGGCAATCCCAAGCAAGAGCTTATGAATCTTAGGGATTAATATTCCTGGATTCGAACTTACGCAAATTTTTGATAGTTGCTGAGATTCCTATTGGGAATCCAAACTAATCTCGGTCACGTCATGGGATTAGATCAAGCAAGGCTGCTCCGATTAAGAGGGAATTGGATTAAACAAAAGTACCGAATCGGCATTAGCTACTTACTGAAGGTTCCGTCGGAATTCCCATCAGTAATAACCCAATTAAGAAGCGAATCTGAGAGCTAATTCAGATTATACTACCAGAAATATCTTACGATTCGAGCGGTTTGTAAATTTATAAGAGCTATTTGATTTAGTTTAATTTGTTGATAATAATATTGGATCGTTTTGATTGTAGATAATCTAACCAGTTTTTAATTTTCATTAAAAGTTTCTTATATCGCTTAAAAATTTATAAACTTTAATAAATAAAATAAAATATGATACTACAAAAACACCGCGGGATCGAAACGTAAAACAAAACGGTAAAGGCAATTATCCGAATGAACGCAGAAAATTCCCCCCTCCGCTAAAGCAGTGACCGAAAGCCGCAAAACTGGACTAATCTAATTGAACGGTACATCGAAATTCAAGCTTTGCTGCCTCGGTCACATCACACGGCAGCTCGTAAAGCAGCAGCGGCGGCAACAGCTCGTACCGACAGCGGCGCAAACCCCCCCCCCCCCTTTCCTCGCCCGCGGCACCGGGAAATCCTCTAAAGGAATCCAATAGGAGATTGATTGGCATTTTGCATGCAAGTTTGCACGAGTCAAGTTTGTACACGCGGCCGGAGACGCCATTATTTAGGCTCGCCGGTTTAATGAGAGTCGACGGTAAAGCGAAGAGAACGCCAAACCGACAAAAGGGGGGGGGGGGGGAGGAGGAGGCTCGAACCCCCTAAAATCCGGCGTGAAATTCGACGGTCAAGCCCGATTACCCAATTCCAGTGATTATACTCGCCGCCGGACCAGCCGCTCCGAAAAATGAGGAATTCAATCGAGTTTCGGGAGCGAGCGCTGAATGGGAAAAATCACGCGTGGAGGGCAAAGCCATTTTGTCGTCCGCGAGAGGTGATTCTGGCCGCCGACGAGCGGTTTCATGCGTATTCACGAGATTCGCGATTGGGACTCCGGTGGAGTTTTAAACTGCGGTGAATGAGCTCGGATTAATTTTGCTCGCGGAAAGGTAAGCGTTGGCAAATTCACTTTTTATGAAGATGCGTATCGGAAGGTGCAATACGACTTAAATATAACAATTAAATAATTGTAACTACTACTGAATCACTTGTTTGGTCATTGAATACGTTTCCCAAAGTAAGAAATCACTCAAATGTTCAAATAACAAATTAAAGCGCCTCATTAATTTCCTTCATAACGCATTAAAACACTAAACATACATCATCCCTAAGCCGGAGCTATTACGCTGCCAGAAGACGAACGAAATAGCAATTTACGGGAAATTCGAGATTAATCCTCGGGATAATGATGAAGGCGCAACGTCAAGTTCAGTAACAGATACGCACGTCGACATGGCAGTATATGGAAAGGCATTACAACGAAGGCGTTTGCGAGGCCGCTAGAACATGATACGCAATTTGGGGGATGGGGAAATTGCTATTAAGTTACTGCACTTGTCTAATTTAATCGAGCGCTAATTGCACGTTGCCTCGGCGTTCGCGCGCGAATCCTTTGCTCAACCGCGAGGCCTGACGGCAAATAATTACTGGGGATTTGACATTTCGCGCCTTTGCAGTTTTCGATTGTGTCGTGCGTTCGGGTTGGCATTTATGCGGGTACGAAATTTTTTTTTTTTTTTCATGCACTTTTTGTAATTTTGTGTCTCTGGAGAAATTAAAAGCATTTTTGCTCGTATTCGATTGAAATTGGAAATGTGACATTTGTCAATTGGCACCGTCAACTGGCAACTTTGTCGAAATGATAAAAGGCAGAAATTCTTGCAACTTTCAGCATTATTGTTCATTTCGTGAAACAAATTAATTTAACAGCGTCGCGTCTTGTAAATCTAATATAAGACGTACAACAGCCACTCCGTCAAAATCCTTAAATTGGAAGTTAAACATCCCGTAGTCTAACAGAGGAAATTTCATTACGCCTTTATTACATTATATCAGAGTGTATTGTTCCTGCAGGAAAAAATTGAAAACGACAGCCTGAAAACACATACGCGGAGCACGTAAGACGGAGAAATCTTGGATAATCTAATTTAACCGAGGAAGCGCAGGAGGTCCTTTGTGTTCCTTCCTCGAAGCACGCGACGTTTTCAAATATTACTCAAGCTTAGGGCTCGTCACCTTTCCCTTATCGTACTTAATAATCAACTCCGTTTTAATTTCGGAGGTACTAAGCTCTGTTCTGGTACCTAATACGCAATGAGGATCAAGGTAACATAATAACTGAACCATATTGTTGACGTCGCGGTTCTTTTTTTATAATTAATACTGCAATTAGGGTCGTAGAGAGGCGACACATCTAAGACACACCCCGCAAAGCCTGAGACACCTCAGAGTCTTAAGAGTATGCATTCATTAGTTTGGTTAAACAACCCCTTTTTTGTTATATACAATAGCGTGCGACGACGGACGGGCAGCTTCTCAGTTTTTTTATTGTTTTTGTAAATAAATATTTTTCTTTTTATTAGTCCATTGGGCCCTTGGTACATCAATACTAAAGCTTAAAAGGCATTTATCGGCCACATTATTTTTACCTGCTCCAGCTTCCGTTTCCTTCTGTTCCAAACTTACCCTGACTGCGATAAGTCTATCTGGAGGTAGAAGGAAACGTCACATTTCACGTATTACCCGACAAAATGATAAAATAATGTAATTTTTTCGTTATTAATTAATTCAAGTCACTCACGCTAAATTATCTACAAGATTTTTCGATAGTAAAAAGTTGATTTACTTAAATTTAATATGACGTAAAATGTTTTAATGAAATCCGAAAGTAGATCGAACGTTGCTGTCCAAAAAAATTAGCCGCGAATGATGAATTTTTTGATAAATGACCGTTAATTATTCAAGGATTGGACGAGTTTGAACTCATATCGGGCGTTCATCATCGATGCAAACTGCCCGAATAACGCGAATCAACGTTCAAATTTACGCGGTTATGTACGTCTCGTTGTTGTATGTAAAAATGTACTTCGTGGTTTAAATTTGAATGGCAATTCACGTTGCGAGCAATTTACGATGATGATGGATGTACCCGTCAACGGCTTGACATAAGCACATTTGTTTAACTTTGCATGCGAATGGGTATAAGTTGATGTGTATCCATTTTGTAGAAACTGCAAAGTTTAATACATCAAGATTTTGTTATGTTCTCCTACCGCCGTCGTCTCGTGTTACATTAGAATAGGAAATCTTTTCACAAAATTCTAACATTATTCCATTAAAAATTTTTTGTTATTTACAAAATGGACTATACTGCCGTTCAATAAAGTATGCAAAATAAAAATATGTTACTGTCGACAAGAACCATCGAGAAAAAATATAGATTTTTTAACGTATTCTGGTTCATTTAAAAACAATTTTATTATGAACAACATTATTTTGATTTTTGGAAAAAAGTTTACTGGTTTAGTTTATCTGTCTTTTTATTCATAATTCAAATTTATGAATAAAAATATAAATAGAGTAAATTTTGCTTCAGATAAGAAGTAACTTAATGCCAGATTGCTTAGAGCTTTCTCGCTTCGAAAAGATCTATATTTTAGACAGTTTAGGCTTCTTATATAAGTAAAATTAATAATATGAATATTAATATTAATAATATGAATATGAAACCAAAAGTTGACTTATTTAAATTCAGTAAATTCTCTGCAGCAAAATAATTGAAACGAATAAAACCCAACTGATCTTTTAAACAAAACCGAGCGTTAAACTTTTTCACCCAATAACCCCAACGGAAACCAGGCACCATCGGATATTCCACTCCAAGACACTTCACACGCGACCAGCCACAGACAATCCTTTCTCGAAAATTAGCAGCAAAAGCTCGCGCACAATCGGAGCGATAATCGTCGAAGGCTTGTCTTCGGTACCTCGGGTCCCTGTAATTACATCTGGCTTTCGGGGCGCCGATCGATCCCCTCCTCGGCATAATAACCGTCGCGGTGCCTCGCGCATAATGCAGCCATCGTTACGTCGTTACGGCAAATCGTGCTCCGAAAGGAGGGAGGAATATAAGCCCTCGCGGATTTTACAAGACGCGCTGCAGCTCTCTCCCGGATGATGAAGAAGTTGCGCGCCGCACGATGAAGCTAAATGCCCAAGTTCGCCCCGACCCAGGAATTCTGAAGCTGCCCGAGTTGGTAAAGAGGGATCAGCCTTTGTGGCGAGAGCTGGAACTTTGCCGAGGCCTTTTTTTTTTGTTGCAGCTGGGGGATATTAAATTTTGGAAAAACGTGCCTGCGCCCCGGAAGGTTTTTTTTAAAGCTTTCGGCCAAGCTGCTCGGCGGGTGTCAACAACCGTTGGTTTAAGCGCTCGGAATTTTCATTTCATTCGTCGAATGTATTTTTAACGGATGCATTAATATTGAAGAGATAGAGTTTGTATTTTCGGTCGGTACAGCTAAAAAGCCTTCATTGGAAAAAGTTGGTTTAATTTTATGGCAGGAAGATCCCTGGTAGAGATAAAAGTATCAAAATTGGACAGGAAAGTAAAAAATAGGTATTTTTAATTCCTAGTTACCTAACT
>JAWWEO010004090.1:0-46481 GCA_035582975.1 Ormyrus labotus
CATCTCGCCTTAACGGCTAACGGCGACGCACAGTCATTCGCCCCTTCTTGACGAACACATCACGGTGTTCAGCGTCAGTTTATTTACTCGTGTGGAATAAAGTACAAAAGGCAGTGGAGTTCGGGCGATTTTGGCATTATAAATTAAAATTAATACCCTTTTTCTGTCATTTAAATATAATGAATTCTGAACACTGTTGGGAAAAGGGTCGAATTTGCGTTAAAAGGCAAACAGCAACAACAGCATACTTTATTTACAATATTATTTCAATAAAACATTCAGGTGCTCGACTTAAGCTGCATAAAAAAGCTTTTATGCGCGTCTTCGTAAAGTTTACGTAATCCCTCTTTTCAGCATTTCGCAAAGTACCCTAATCTTTCGCAAAACTCTCCCTCTAAGAACTTGCAAATATTTCATTTAAAACCAAAGAAAGAAAGACACCTTTAAGCGCTTCGTATACAACTCGCCGCTATTTATGGACGTACCAAGACTACTTCTTATTGAACTTTCCAAGCCGAAACTGAAAAGCTCCCACTCTCCGCTCCCCTCGACGCGGCTAAATTAAATAAGTTTCCCGGATAAAAAAAAAAAAATAAAGCACGAGGCAAGCACACGCGTGCGCCTGCAGCCTGCGCCGAGAGTATAAAAATCAGAGCTCGCGGATTGAGAGGCGACGGATAATTAAAATTAATCAAGAGCCCGGGACACTGTGAAACCTAATAATTGAGAGAAAGATCGAGGGAGAGAGGGAGAGCGAGTGCAATTCAGGCGAGAGCGCAGATTGGATCTGCGAAATTGAAACCGGTCGCCGAGAGTGAGAGAGAGAGAGAGAGAGAAAGCACTGCCGACTGCCGCGCGATGGCATTTTAATATGTCGCTCTCTCAGCGCGAGCCGCTGCGCCCACTTAACCCTTTTGTAATTAGCCTCTCGGCGAAAGAGCTCCCCGTGTGCAGCCGCGATTTTCTCCCTCTCTAACCCTCTTGCTTGCTTTTTGCGCCCGTTTTTTTTTTCTTTTTTAGCCTTTTGCTAGTCTGTGCATTACGTGGAGCCGCCGGTGCGCAAATATGCGCGAGGAATTCGATAATCGATGCGTCAGCAGCCAGCTAAGGATCGAGCGAGAAAAATACTTGGCGCGCGCCGTCGAGCAGCCCCTGTAAATCATACCCGGGGGACTGAATTTTTCAAGTCTCACGACGTTGCTCGCCGCTGCTGATCTCGCGACGCGTTGCCCCCCGGAATTGGAAGAGCTCGAAACTCGCCTGGGATTTTTGAGCTGCGCGCTTTGCGCCGAATCCTTGATTTTTCGGATTTACATTAATTGAATCATGTAATTGAATGAGATGAAATTTATATTGAGGAAATCGTAATGGTTCGTCACGATTGATTAATCACTGATTACAGGTCTTAACTTAAAATAAAAAAAGAGGAAAGCCAGATTTTTAAAAGGTTCATTAGTAACGTCCGTAAAAGAGAGCTCTGCAATTTTCCATTGTTAACTGCACGAGCGATTTCGAATTAAGACGCAAGCTTCAGCAGCGGAAAAGCTTAATGAATTTCGAACTCGAGCAGAATACACGTTCCGTTGGGCAAACTCTCTCTCTTTCTCTCTCTCTCTCGTTCTCTCCCACGGACTCAATTCAGCCGAATGACATTTTTCCCGATCGGCCGCAATCGATTTCGCCCCCCTCCCCCGGCTCGGCTGGCGCCGTTAATCTGCGAAAGTACGACATTTCATTTTGATTTAACGGAAAAGTTGGAAAAAGCCACGAGCGCGCAAAAAGGGCTGCGCTTCGAAGGGATATCTCTGCCGCGCGCGATAATCTCGCGTGTATGTATACAACCCAGAGAGAGAGAGAGAGAGGGTGAGAGACTCTCGGATCAAAGAATGGACGCTCTCCGGATTGAAGCGGACGGTCGCGTCGGAATTGCCGGTCCGAAGTCGCCGAGTCACTTCGACAGATTACCTTTGAGCACGGCTATACAGGCGAGCGTCGCTCCTTCAAATCCAACGGACAGGAAGACGGTACGGAGAGCCGGCCGTTAGCAATTGGATTTGCTGCCCGGACGTGTACACTTACGGTATATGTACACACGGACGCCGATGCTCTCTTCGCCTGAATCGACGGGGAGGGGGGAGCCGGTCAAAGGGACGAGGCCGAGAGAGAGGGACGTGTAACTGAAAATATTTACGTCCGATTCGATTTTCCTCTTTTCTAATGGACGCACGAAGCGGAATAATGGCGTCGGGCTGCGAGAATCGGAATTTCGCTTTGAGCTATCCAGGGTGGGGAGGATTTAGGTGGCGGTGCGGCGGTCGCGCAAGTTTCCGTGGACTTTACGGGATCTCGCTCTCCGGGTTTGTAAACTCGCGGTATTGCAATGTAAACTCGCGTCCTGCCGCTGCGTGGAACAATCGAATGTCGATCTTGAAGTTTTCACGCTTGTCAGAGGCTTATTCGACATCAATGTTGTTGAAAAAATTCAGTTTTCCGGAGAATTGTGTTCTTAATAAACGTCAGAGAAGAACGAACTGGTAAAAATGGACGAATCTTTTCGTTAATCTCCAGAGAACAGAATTATATCTAACGACATCACCGGGTATATGAACAATTAAGTGTCTCACTAAACTCGGTGTTATACTACTTGCCGCTTGTTTGCGCAGCTCACATCACGAGGAACTTCGGTAAAAGATATTGTTTATTTGATCACCTTGGGACTCCAAGGTTTAAAGTAATAGTCCCCTTGCAAGCGCGCCTTTCGCACCATCGATCGGGCTGAAGCTCAAGCGCGACAAGGGAAAAGAATTGTGCCAATTGAACATCAAAGTCCGAGGAAATCAATAAAACCTTTATCGGAGCACAGAAATCAGCAGGCATTCTCCGTCGCGACATGCAAATCAAAAAACCTCCCGGCGAACCTTCCCCCGTCCCCGGTCGCACGGCTAACCCGTCGAAGAAAGCGCCCGGCTCGATAGAAATCCAGATATAGGCTCGAGCCTCGTAGGACGGAGCGTCTCCCTCCGATACGTCTGCAAGAGGGAGAGAGAGGAAGAGAATCAGCGAGAAAGACCGCAGGGGCTAAGCGGGAAAGAGGGAGAATCGCAGAAAAGTGGATACGGGAGAGATAGAGGGAGAGAGAGAGAGGGTTCAAATAAACTGGGTCGGCCGGTCTGGGCCGAGTGGCGGAGAAGAGTGCCGAGTCGAGGCTTTACTTGGCTCGAACGTGTCTCTCGGGCTCGACGCCGCTCGCCTCGCTCGCCTCTCTGTCGCCGCGCGTCGAGTGCATTAAAGCTCCCGAGGATGCGCCCGCGTTGCGCAAGCCAGCGTGTGCACACGTGTGTGTGTGTGTGTGTGCTCACTCTCTCTCTCTCTCTCTCCCTCTCGCCTTTCCGACGATTCTCCAGTTTCTCTCTACGCCGGCGACTACAGCCAGTCGATAACGCCTCCTCTCTCTCGACCGCCGCTAAGTGTCGGACTTTGAGTGCGTAATTGGAGGGGGAGAGGGGGGGGGCCTTTGTTGTCGTTGCGCCGGAGGTAAGCCGCGATGACGATTGCGATTTCGAGGGATTCGTGTAGACCACCGGCCTTTACGAGGTTCGAGGGCGAATATCTTGCTTGTATGCGAACGGATGATACTGACTTCTGGCCTTTGCTCGGCGGTGTTACTGTGGCGAATGAAGAGCCGCGCTTTGAATCGTAATATAAATGGAGGTGAAAATTAAAAGAGACAATGACAAAGGTGGAAATAGAATTGTATTATTTCTGTCGCGCTGAAACGAAACGTTCAGTAAATTAGCGAGTAAAACGTTTGTGGATAATGAAGCCTCTAATTATAAATTGTAAATGATGTTTCGTTGTAATCTTCAAAAAAGTTCTTATTGTGCATTGGACAAAAGACGTGAAAAATTGCTTTTCTTTACTTTTATGTAATGGATGCAGTAATTAAGAAATACGTCGGCTCGAATTAAATTTCTTTTTTCAATTTTCTTACATCGCGGCAAAGAAATGACATTATTTGCGCGTACAATAAGTCTAGCTGAATCAAGTCTTGCACCAACTTCGACTTCTTGAATATGCAACGGCACCGCGAGGAGAGCACTGATTTTAAACGCTTCAATTTGCTTAAAATTAAATCATTTATCACCGCGGCTAATTCGAAGACCTTACGATTCCTTCGCCGCCCGCTTAAGCGTCGAAAAGATAAATTTATCAGCGGCAAACAGTCGTCACCGCATCGAAATCCCGTTCGCCGCTAGACAGTCGAAGCGAAATTCCTCCCTCTCTCAGCGTTAAAAAAAACGTTCGAAACGGAAGCTCTCCCGCCAGCGAAATTAGGTCCAGGCGCGCGACGTGAATACGGTACCCTCTTCCAGCGCCGCGCGCGCGTCCCTCTCTCACTTATTCTCTCGTGCTTAATACTCGTCTCGGCGCTTGCGCGCGAGACACACGCGGGGGGGCCGCGGGAGCACGTGCAAAGTCAGCGGAGGTTTACTTTGGGGCCACAAAACTCTCTCTCTCTCTCGCTCTCCCCGACGAGATCTCGCGCAAGCGCGAGCGCAACACCGCGAATTGAATCCCTCGCGAGTGAAATTCAACTTTGCACAAGCGATTATGTAGCCTCGTGCGAATGGACAAATTGAGGACGAGCTGACCCGGGAGTTAAGCCACTTTTTTTTTTTTTTTAAGGAAGGCGCACCCGCTGAATATTTAGGTACAAGTGTGGTGAGATGGAGTTTTTAAATGGAAAAAATACTTGTGCGCGATTCGTGGTAATTTTTCATTGAAGAATATTTGTTTAAACTAAAAAGGCACGTATACATTCTTAAATACGTTTATTCGGTGTCATTCGTTATTGATGTTGAAAATGATTGATGGTGCATTTCGACGTCTACTTTTATTAAATTGTATTAATAAAAAAAAGTCTAAATCGCAATTCGATGTTATTTCCTAAAAAGATCAATTTCCTCGTTTCGCCGACATCAAATAAATAAACGACCTTTCCCTCCGCGGTGATCGTTTGAAAAATCGGATTTTTAAAACGAAATTGAACGCTTCGAGCAACGTTATACGAGCGCGCTCAATGCCCGCATTAACATCGTACCGCAAAAGCCGAGCGACGCGGTAGTTCGCAAACTAACCAAAGAAAACTGCATTCGGACGATATATATACAATTTCTCTCCCCGCCGAAACGACGTTCCGCGCGCTTTGTTTGCTCCGCGACCGTCCGCGAATCAAACGAACGAACGAACCGCCCGGCTGTCCCCCCTCCTCGAGGACACAAAGACAACAGAAAGTGCAGAGTTCGAGGAAAGTATCAAATCGTCGAGAGAGAAAGCTCGGCGAAAAAGGAGAGCGAACGATTACAGACGACGTCGAGCGTCAAAGAGAGAGAAACGGTTCTCTCTCGTCGAGGAGAGAACTTGGCGTTTCCGTATCTCCTTTCCTTGGCCGGTCGCTTCTCTCTTTTGTGAACCGCGCGGAGAGCTGCGGTAAGCGTCCGTGGGAATCGATCGCCAGAGCCTGCATGTGCACGAACGAGTGTACACACGTAAGCCGCACAGTTGGGTTGATCGTCGAAGGCGAGGCGCGCGCGTTTCTCTCTGTGTAACGCGAGGCAAAGGAGAGAGAGGCGCGCGCGCGTGCCTTTTTCTCCTCCTCGCGAACGATCAAAAGCCGTCGTCGTCGCGTCGCGACATTCGAGCCGCAGACGCGCGAGTTTTGCTCCAGGGATCGGATAAATTGAATGACAGCTGCGAGCGACGGGAATAAAGTTTCGCCTTGCTTAAGCGGAGTCGCGCTCCTGTTTTTTTTTTCTCCGGGAAATTTTGTCGTCGAGGAAGTTGCTCCCTCTCTCTCTCTGCTTCTGACTGCGGAAAATTTTTTACCGGGAGCCTTTTTCGCTCCTCTCCCCCCGTCGTCGTGTTAATCTTTGGCAGTACATTTGCCTGCGCTCGACGTACGAGCCGTAAAAATTTGAGTGGAGTTTCCGGCTTGTTTTTTACGGCTCGTATATAAAACGGACGCCTCGAAGTTTATAAAAGAAGAATTGAAATCTCCTATTTTTCCGTAATGGCGTCGTAAAGTATGTACGGAGAGCGAAAATTCTCTCTCTCTCCGCTTCTCTCCGCGCAAAATTATGAATCTAATAAACAAGAGTTTAATTTTAATTAAAATACCGAACTCGCTTCTAACGGCACAGGCTTCGTAAATTAACGAAAATCGCAAGTTATACTTTAATAAACCCAACTCCCCGTTAACGGGGCCGTAGTTCAATATCTAATCAAGAGGAGAAATTTCCAGCGTAAAACGCCGCCGACACTCTCTTCAATCCATAATATTTATTCAGCTTAATCATCGCCCCGCCTTTGCGGAATTAAATACAGCCCCCCCCCTCCTCTCCTCTCTCCTCCTCTCTCGATGGCCGAATCCAGCATTAATTTCCCCGTAATAAGCGCCCCGGTTTAAAGCCTCCCCCGCCTTTAACGAACGTCTTAATTAAGATTTCGCCGAGGCCAATCTCCGGCCCTCCCGGTCACGGCTTACTATTGCTAAAAAGTGTGCGCGCGGACGGCTCGGCTCGGTGAATCATCGCCGGCGAGAGAGCAAGTAAACGCCCGCGCCGTTAAGCGGGCCGTCAGTTTTGGTCCTCCCCCTCCCCCCCGTATTCAATTATACGTCTCTGAAACTGGCAAGTGCGCGGGTTGAAATTGCTGCCCGCTTGCCTGCCTGCCTGCCTGGCCCTGCCTGCCGACGTGTATAATACGCGGAAAGCCGCGCGAAAGGCCGGGAGAATCGCGCTACCGAGACGTGGATTGATCGCGCGAATTCGTTTTCGACTTCGAGGCGTGACGTTTCTTGGTTGGTGCCGCTGATCGCCGGGTAACCGATCGTTTCGAGAAGAGTTTCGTCGACAGAGTCTTTAAAGTTTCGAGAATTGCGTCGGTATACGCGGCGGTTCGAGTGCGTCTTTCCGTCGAAAATTGAACGGTAAGCGTATCAAGAGTTACAAGTGACTTTTTAGAAGAAACTCACGGCGCCGTGTAAAATCCGAAGTGGTCCCTCTTCATTCTTTATATTTTACGATCGCGATAAGTTAAGGCGGACACGGCAGACGGGACAAGGGTCTGCGGAGTAAAAGAAAAAGAGAAAAAAAAGAATGTAAAATATATATAGCGGCGCGGGCAGCGAAGCTGAATAGGCTCGAATAAAAGGTTGGAGAAAAAAAGGCGCTAATGTTCGTTAATAAGAGTATCGTGGTGCTCTTAACTTCTTTTTAAACATTAATTACCCGGGATTCGATATAATAACGGAGATAGTGGTTACCTTTACGGCGCGAATTCTTTACAATATCGTCCGTGTATCTTTGCACCGTATTAAAACGTTAAAAGGTGTCCAATTAACATTAATGAATTTTGCGTAATTACACTTCTGGCCGCCGCGAGCTAAATGGCACGAATAAACAATTGGCGCTTTCGACTTTTTTTTCCTCCTCTCCTTTTCATACTTCTCTCTCAAATATTAATGGCATACTTTTCGCCTGGTTCTAATTACAAGGAGAAAACAGAGCAACTGAAAATGCAGCCCCACGCACACAGAGAGAGAGGGAGAGGTCGTGAAAGGAAAAATTAATGTGCAAAATGCAACAATGAAAAGTGTTTGAGAAAGGGGAGCAACACAGTCGGACGGAATAAAGCCTCGAAAGCTCGCTGGCAAAAAGGTTAAAAGTGAGAAAAATAGAAAGAGAGGAACGGCGCGACGAGGGAGGAGGGAGGCTGGGGGGAGAGAAGAGAAGGATCTGGTCGATTGAGCAGCTGGTCGAAGTGGTGGGGGGAGGCTTACAGCGTCCTCCACCGAAGCCGATACGAATCGACAGTACAAGTCCCGGCTATATATTTTTTTAACGCCCTATTTCCAGATCGAATTATAGAAAAGGAAAAAAAGGGGTATATAAGCGGCCGGCGGCGGCTCGCTTTTATTTTCATTGCCTCCGCGCCTCTCTCTCGGTCACGCGGTTAATGGCTCAAAAAGAGGAGAGCCTTGATTTTCTCCTGGAAACGCGAGTGCTCTCTCTCTCTCTCTCTCTCTCTCTCTCTCTCTCTCTCTCCCTTTAATTGTCCTCGGAGCGCTGCGTCGTTATTATTATCGCATGCTTTTTCGCCAACAGCGCCGCGGCAACGCCATCGGGCCATTGTGCGGCGCTTTTGTGACGAGCTTTAATTGCGACGTCGCGCGGTATCTCTTTATATAATGAGATCGTTCCCGGATCTGTTTCGCTCTCTGCCCCGACGACTAATTGAAGTAAATTATATTTCCACGATAAAAGTTTAATGCTGCGTCCTCTCCGCCTCGAAGTTTAATCCGAGAGAGAGGGAGCTTCCGGAAAGTTTAAAGATTCAGAGTCTCGTTTTCCGAGTAGCAGAATGCGGCCTGGAGTTGTCCTCAAACGATTACAGGATGGAGACGCTAACGCGACGTTTAGTCAAAGTAACTTCTTTCGTGTGCATCTCCTGTTTTAGTGGGGCGTTTCGTATATATGTACGCGCGAGATTGCGAAGACCGCGAGGGTCGTTACACTGCGGTCGGGACGTGAGAGTTTCGTGTTTGCGTTGTAACGCGAGAGCTCGGAAGTTTGTGTGCGCTTGGATGCGTGAGTAAGCGGTTCTGTTGGAGAGAGAGAGAGAGAAAGAGAGAGAAGCGAAAAATGAGAGATTTTCTGAAATTCGAATTGCTGGAAAGTAGGTAAACGGAGGTTTGTCGAAAAGTTATAGGTTAGTTGATTCTTTAAATCTTTCGGCAAGGGCTTTTCGGATGGTAAACTTTATTTTTCCAGAAATTATGACTTTTATCTTAAGCGGTGAAAAGTTCGAGTTAAAATTCTGGAATAGAAAATTCTTTGGTTATCATTTTGCAAAAAATTATTTTTCACGACAATCTTGCTTTTGAGAAAATGTAAAAAAGTGAAGCATCAAAAGAGAGAAAAAAATCGACCTTGCGATAATGCTAACCTTTCCGAACTATTTTATGAAAGAACGCTAATGAAGTATTCAGTGGGCCGTAGAAATGCCTAAAATGTGCAGCACGTTATTTTCCGCATAAATATATAGACGGAAAGTGTGCAGCTTAAATTATTCATAGCATTATCGATGATCTAGAATTTATTTTTTGCCCTGTATAATAAAGAATTTCAATGAAAAATTTACTTTGTAATTGCTTTTGATAGATACAATTTTTTTACTGACACAAAACAATGGCTTGATTGATTGGCACGAATTTTTTATGCTTTTATTGAATATTCCATCTATATATCCAAAAAATCTAAAAAAGCGGCGCGATACCGCTGGTTACTTTTTATTGCTAACTTCGTTGTCGTATTTCCAACGAAAAAAACTTTTTCGTGCTCCGACAATGCTCGATATTCGAAAAATTTTTATATATTCTGCAAATACAGACGCACACCATTGACAAACCCCGAGATGCCCTCCGCGAAACTACTTTAAATCAAACTGCTTTTAAACAACCATCATTAGCTTATCAGAGCAAAAGCGCCGCCGCGCCCCGAAACAACCCCCGCACCATCTCTCTCACGCCCGAGAAGAACGAGACGCGGCCAGACTATATACTCCCTCGGAGCAATCGAGGCGCATTTTGCGCGCGGAGCATCGCGGCGAGAGCGAGTTTGATGCACTTTTGATGTCGCAGCGAGGGAACGAACGACCGACAGAGAGAGAGAGAGACAGTCTGCATAATGGAGGAGGCTGCAGCGCTTCGGCTCCCGTGCCTGGGAAATCGAGTAAATACGGCGTGCGCGACTGCTCGTTAATAAACTATATTCCGCGGCGATTTAGCGGTCAGTAAGCTTGTCGAGCGTAAAAGGCTCTCTCGTCTTTTGCCCGGCGCGATCCCCGGAATTACAATACGGGCCGCTTTGCGCGCCGCGACGACGAACATATTTTTCCCGACGCGTCTTCGGAGATTACGGGAAGGAGAGCCGCGCGGCGCTGCAGGATTTGTCGGCCGGTGAACGAGTGCTTTGTCGTCGTCGTGAATTTGTAATGCCTCGCTCTCGGAGAGCGCCGAGTACTTTTTCTCGGCTTTTTTTTTTATTCCTCTTTTTGGCTTGACGAGGGTTTGCTGGGTAAATTTTGTTGCCGTGCTATGTGGATGTTTGTTCGGACTGATGGTTCGAAAGGAGTCGTTTAAATTTTTACGCGCTGCTGTTTAACCCTTTGATGCATACATTTTTTCTTAAAAAACAGCAATTTTTTGCAATTTGTTTATTTATAACTATTTAACTACAAATAAAATATCAAATTTTGTTAATTAACATTGTAGAAAAACTTTCTAGCTAACAAAAGAATCTATAACCATTTATATACACCTATAAATCAAATTTTTATAAATAAAGATCTTAGATGAAATAGGTGGTCAATATATTAACCACCATGACGCAAAGGGTTAAAAGGGAGGACATTTGAAATAGATTTTTAACCTTATTAAAGCGCTGAATTAAAACTTTACGGTGTGTCGTATTTATTTTAAACTTAAAATTAGAGATAAAAGAATTATTTTATATCATAAAATTTTTTTTATTCTAGTTTAATGCTGCTAATTAAAGTATAAAAATGTAATTCCTTCAAGTTTTACTTGCTCTTTTTACGGCAGCCCGCTTACTTTAATTAACTTTTTTACAGACGTATAAACAATACGGCGCGTTATAATTATTGTTGCCTTCATTGAAATTTATAGACTGTAGTAACTCCACAATTTTGAAATAAAACATAATTGAAAAGAATAATAAAACATAATTTAAACACAATTCTCTTTAGAAGAGCAATTATTAAACAGCTTCATTAGTTTCTCGCAATTTTTGTAAATACAAAATAATCTATAAAATTCACTAGTATAATTTTTTACTTATTCGGTTGGAATTCATTGAATTATACAATATCTTATCCACAATCTCCACCTCCCCTTTATTTACTTTCGATAAGCTCTTCTCCAAACTACCGAACGGAAAAACCCCCGAAAAATTTCTCCAAAGTTCCCAAACTCGCCTGCAGAGAGATAACCGAATCTCCTCCGGCGGCATTACAAAATTTCCTTCCGCCCGGCGCGCTTATACGTATATATTCCCACGTGGAATCAATAGATTCTCATTCGATTCCGTGCAGCTTCGAGCTTTCGAAAAATTTTCACGACTCGTCGTCATTCATTGCCCTCGACGAACGATAGGCGCCGGCTGCTTTGCGCCCCGCAATAAAATTTTATGAACGCCTTTTTGCGAGCGCGAATCCTCGTGATTTACGCCGTTTCTCGTTCCTCCTTTTTTTTTACAGCAGCGGCAGCAGCAGCCGCGCTGCAGCAACAGAGCGTCCTTCGTTCAATTAATCCGAACGATAAATCGCCGCCTCGGTATGTGGCAGATCGATATACGCGAAGCCGCGTATGTGTGTACGTGGGATCACTCGGGGAAAATAACAAGTCGAGGGATTTTTCAGTCGAAAGGTATATATGGAGCGCTGAAAAACGGGAAGGGGGAGAAGACGCGGGCGGTTGTCGGCGATGGAAAATCCCGCGCGCCGGATATCGGAGGGGATCTCTTGGTGTTTTGACATTTTTATTGTGTTTCCGCGCCGGTAACATCTTTGCAAGCTCGAGCGAGACTCGGGGGGGCGGCGGAGTGAAAAGCTGCGCGTTACAACGTTTTGTCACTCCTGGATTACGCGGACGGAAAAGTTGCTTTTACGTCTGTCGTGCTTGCGAGGCCAGCTTTACAAAATAATGTAAGAATTCGGATTTCGGCTGCGGAGAATAAAACGGGGGGACTTTGCTCGGTACTCCAGATTTTCGGATCGTTATTTCGGCGAGGAAGGACGACATTTTTGAAAGTCAATGTAGCGCACGCGACGATTTGAAAGTCTTATTGTAATAAAATATCCGAGCTCGAAGACGCACTGCATTTGAATAGGAGCTACTTTGAAATAATGCAAACGAAAATTTCGAGGAAATCTGCTAAAAATAATAGGAGGAGAACGGCAGACTCGACTTTTTGCTTTCAACTAAAGCTTCCGATTTTGAATCCTTTGCATTTTATAACAATTTTCCCATCCGAGGCGGGTAATAAAATTTCCAAGGCTCTATCGAATTCCTTAAAGGAGAAATTAATTTTCAGCGCGGAATCGTTAATTTGCATCCAAAAAGACTTGCAGCTTAATTTTCTCTCGCGACGGGCAATTTTTTCCTTTAAATGGGTTAAAGATTCTCTCGAAGACGCATTACGATTCTCGCTCTCCTAAACCCCGGGAATCGACTCGTACAATCTATATACGTTACCCTAGGAAACTTGCTTTGCCAGCGTGGAACCTCAGAAAATTTATATATCCAGCGCCCAAATCGCAGAAAAAGCTGACCCCCCCCCCTCCCTCTATAGCTTATTGTGAATTTCAGTACAGTCCTGGAGAGATTGTTTCGCGAATCGAGCCAAATTCTCCCTTTTCTGCGGTCGTTACCGATAAAAAAAAAAGAACGCCGACAGACAGAGAAAAAGGGCTACCTATTTTTAAAACGAGATTATGGATCGAAAAGTTTGCACTGTAGACGGTCGCGAGCCAATGAAAATTTACGGCGACACAGGGAAAAAAGTGAAAAAAAAAAGAAGACCTTTTCGCGCCGTCTTTATCGCCTGATCTCTCTCGAGTTCCTCGATTTTTCATGCCAGGAAGAGGCTCAGAAGTATTTTTTTCTCTCTTTCCGCATGTTTGTTTTGCCTCTCGTAACTCGTATACTGATGGGACAGATTTTTCAGAGGCAACGGAACTTTCCAACGTGTTTTCGGCGCTTTAAAACGAATTTTCTATGAAGATCTTATAATGCTCGTACAAAGTAGTGGATATTTGTTACGTCGGCGATGAAAGGGAAGATTTTTCTCGGCGTTCTTACGCGTTGATATATTATCAATTGCAATATTACGGTTGAATTTTAGCAATTTGAAACATCGCAAATCGGCTTGATAATTTTATCCGCGTACAATGCAATAAAATTAACATTATTTTACATTTAAACAAAAGCTTCGCGCATGAATTCACATTAAAAGATACTACAACAACTCCCACATCAAATGCAATAATACTCAGAGAACCAGCAGCGCTCGCCAGGCCAACTTTCGCAAATCTTTCTTCGCAAAGTATCGCCTTATATACAGTCCACGGCGAGCAAAGTGGGGTGACGAGAACTTGCGAAGTCGTTTCGTCCAGTTTCTCTCTTGGCTCTTCCGAAGGAGCCAGGCGAACGACAAAGTCCGCAGCCACTCGGCCAAAAGTGTCTCGAACTTGTCTTGGGGGGGCCAGTTGGAATTCGAGCTCTATATATACGCACGCCCGAAAAATCCCCGGGCAAAAGACGGATTTTCCGACCCGCACCGTTAGTGTTTCGAGAACTGTAAGAGAGAAAAAAAAAGGAGAGCGAAACGGCAATATCCGAGAAACGACGGGGACCTTTCGTTATATTGGAAAGACCTTCTCGCGAGAGATCCGCTTTTGATATTTTTCTATTGGTGCTTCACGCACTTTTTCCTCTCTCTTTTTACGAGTGAAAGTTCGCTTGTTTCTTTTTAGGGCACTCGCTTTAGTGGGACACTGTAAGCAGGGCAGACGCGAAGTGGATACTTTTTTTTTTGGAGAAATCAGGGTTTCAAAGTTTTTTTTTCCGGGAAAACGGGGGATGAAACTGAAGCGGTTCTACGGAAAAAGCGTAATATAACGCGCAAAGTTTCTTCTTCGGTAATAAGCTTTTATGTAATAATAGGATCGCGACGTTTCAAACCTGCGATAACGGCGAGACATTTCGCTGCAGCTTTTATTGAGTTCCTGAACGCGCTGACACGAGAAGTTTCATTAATCGCTGCACATCCCGTAAACAGCGGCCTCTCTTCGACGCGTCGTCGTAAAAGAAAAAAAAAAACAATAGAATTTCGCGCTGGAATTAAAATCTACATCATTCGACGAACATAGAGCTTCAGACTCTCCCGCGAGTCTCCGTTTCTCCGCGAAGCTAATAAGTGGATACAAAGCGCCGCGGAGCTCGTAGTTTTTCCAGCGATGCTCCCGTCTCGCACAATGGCGGAAAATTCCCCGTGGCCAACGAAAAGACCACCAGAGTGCGGAGAAGTCATGTGCGTGTGTGTGTGCAAGCGCTAAAGTCGTTTTCACGAGCGAGGGAACAAAAAGGGGAGACGGTATATAAACGCGTCATTTTTTTCCACCTCTGCATTCTCAAGGAATTCCGCGAATCGCGTCCCGACGCGTTCGAAATAACGAGAGAGGGAACGAGCGGCGCAAACGAGGAAGAGCTAAAAGTAAGTCGGCGATGAGTCGCCGTTCGTCCTCGAGGTTACATACTATACGTATCCGCGGAGGAAGGTATAATGACTAGCGCAAATTTACTCGCGAATTCAAGACACGCGTCAGGTTTTCCTGGCCCCGCGCGCGAGAGAGACTTTTCTCGTCGCAGAGAGCGAGACGCGTTACCTTCTCTCTTTTTTTTACTTTCTCTTTCTCGTTCCGCAATTTCTTCGCTCCGCGACGGGGGATATTCGCTCTCGCTCGGCTAGTCTTGTACTCAAGATTCGAGGTAGAATGCGACGCGTTACACGGAACTCATTCCCCCCGGCTGCTTTTCTCTCTTCTATTTTTTCCAGTTTTTCCTCGCTAGCCGCGATCTCTTTTTCAGGCTGGCACGCCTTTCCAAGGGGGATGGGGATTTTTCTTACTGTTTTCCCCTGGATTAAGAGAGGTTCCGCGTAGTCGGGACTTTAAATAAGTGTCTTGCTATATAAATAGGCGTTTTTTCTTAATTCATTTTTTAATTAAGTTAGCGCATATTCTTTTGTACACTTTTTAATCAAATTAAATTTCCGTAATTCCGGTAAATTGTTCGGCGCGTGTCGGTCTTCTCTTGGATAATGAATTAGCTTTTTATTGCAGCCCCTGCTTGAACAGCGGTTAGTGCTGTAGAAGTTTATAAATGAAAAATTCTCTCATTTATTTACACGTTTCTTTATTTAGTCGGCTTTTTCCGTCGCGGCGGAGGCACACACGAATAATTGGACGGGCGAAGTAAAAGTTACTTTACTTTTAAAAGGCGATCAATCGAGCGCGATGGAAAGTTTTTAAATTTTTAAGTGCATTATCGATCCCTCCCTGTATTCGGGGGCTATTTATTATTGGCCGCAATCGAAATTCAAGGATGCCACTTCAACTTTGCTGAGGTTTAATAAGGCTCGGCTAATATGAAGTTAGTGTTTTCCTTGTATTCATTAAATTATTGCCGTCAAACTTTTCTCATTTAGAGGTTAACTACTGTTGTTTCGAAAGTTTTTACGTAAGATGCTTTAAACAATTTTGGAATTTAGTGTTAAGGCTAATTCCAAAGTTCAGCTGCAAACAGGAGAAGACGAAGAGTCACGGGAAAACTTTTAATTCTTGAGGAGCATCTTTCAAAAACGTAACAGACCAAATTCTACTTTTTCCGCAAACGCAAAACTATACCCAATCAAGAAACTAAAAAAACTTTTATAAATAGATACATCGCTCCTAACAAGAATAAAAAATTCATCTCTCTCTCTCAAAAATCCACTCGACTACCGGGGGCCAATGTATTTTGGTATGCCGCACGGCAAACACTGCACCGGATGGATCAAAGGACCTCGCGGCGGCTTGCAGCGTCGCTAACGAACTCCATCAGTACCCAGCCGGCATTCGAGGGAGAGGGGGACTAGTTTTAAAAAAAGAAAAAAGCTCGGGAGCCCAATGAAGAAGCCACACGGGGAGGTAAACATTGACGGCGCTCGCGGGCGCAAAAGCCACCCACCCCCGAATATAATCCTCTCGCGCGCGGCATCAGCGCCGGGGGCGGCCTACATCGGCGCCAGGCGAGGCGCTTATGTTTACAGGGCCGCGCATTAGCGGCTCCCAGTTTCAATGGCCGGGGCGAGCGTGCAAATAATATATCTGGTTATTGCCGTCTTGGATGACGCGCGAGAGGCTTAACGAGCGCCCGTAAACGGGCCTCCTCCCCCGCTCCTACCCGAGAGCACACACAGTTATACGACCATCGAGGGCCAGGTTAATTATTAACTGTCCGAGTGTGCGGCGTGTGTGCGTGCGCGCGTGTGGCTCGGGGAGGCGGCCGGTTACACGGGCAGGACGAGGAGCGAGCGCCAAATAATAACCTCGTTTATCTACGCAAGCGGCGGCGTGCTGACATTGTGCGATGTGCCTCCCCCTCCCCCCGTGCTTGCGGGGAGAGAACCCTGGCAGGCTGCAGGCCTCGAGAGAGGCTCGAGAGTCGAGAGGGCCGAGGTATCGGGGAGAAGGACGATGGCGGAGCTGCCGTGAAATGGGAGTATTGAGAGTGAGAAGGGCAGACGTGAAATATCGCTTCGCTGCTGCTGCCGCTGCTGCCGAGGTTCGATGGAATCAATTTCTTCCTTCTTTTTTGGTATTTGGTAAAATTGCAGGTTAATTGAATACTGTTCGAGCTTTTTAGCGTGCAGAATTTAAAAGAACCGAGAATGTATATCGGATATCGTTGAATAATTTAAGTAGCATTTTTAATGCAAACGCGGGAATTCAAACAAAATTGTTTTATCGAACGAAATCAAGCTCGCGAGATAGAATTGGATCATTCCTTCTTGCGAAAGCCAGTATAATTCATTTAGTCGCACAAATGAAACTTGTATATATTTTCTACTAATTACGTGTGCGCTTTAATCATGTAAATCTTTTAATGAGATTATATTCAAAGCCGAGTTTACGTTTTCCTCTCCTCTCTTTATTCGCTAATCACGCGCTATCAAAAATTAATTGATTGCGCGAACAAAGTGCAATGTTTAAAAGCGCCAAAAATTGAATCAGTACAATTTCCCAGAAATAAAACGAAAAATCCGTCATCATTACTTAATTGGGCGTACGTTTTAACGAGCATCGCTCGACGAGCGAGAAACTTTTGCCCCTTTTTAGCCCCCGCCAGTCTCGCCTAATTTATAGAATGCTCTTTACTGTACACGATTATAGCGCTCGCCGCTGGAAGTAGTTCGTAAGTTTCACGAGGCGCAGAGCGGAAACGCGACGGCGGCAGCCTCCCGGTCGGAAATTTACGAAAACTTTCTTCATAAAATAGAGGGGAGCCGCCCGTTATGTATGTACCGGCGAGTTGCACGTTGTCCTCGCTCCAGAGGCGTTTCCTCCCCCCCGGCTGAAGAGAAACGTATGGGAATTTTTGGCCCGACGACTTTAGTCAAATTCAGCTCGTAGCTGCGGAAGCGAGCGAGTTAGGCGTTATATTTCGACGCGGGCGTTAATGCTAATTTGAGCATAAGTTTTTATTGAAAATTATTTAAATGAACGAAAATGAAATTATGATTTTGTGGTTTTGCGGCAGTTTTTTACTGCACGCTCGCGGAATGAACGGTCTTTTAAACTTTAATTGGAACGTTAATTAAATAAATTTCACCTTTTCACCTCTAAAAAAATAAAACGCATTTCAAAATTCTTATTTTTAATTGCACCGTATACATTTCCGAGCCGGAGGCACAATTGCAAGCGCGGAGTTATCCATCTCTCGCCGGGCGACTCTCCCCGAAGGCAATAACACTAAATTCGAAGCGGGTTTCGAAAATTTGCGGCAGCTAATTGGGAATAGTCGATGCCACAATAATCCCGTTTATCCCGCGGCTGTGTATATGAAATACAAGCAATTATTTAGATTCTCGCGAATCGATGTGTCATGATCAAAACCGAGAGCCGAAGCCTCTATATATTCTTTCGCGTCTCTCTATTTCGCCCCTTTCCAGGGGGTGGAGGGGGGAGCTCGAGCGCGTTCATTTATGGTGCTTTGTTTCACGGGTAAGCGGCGAGTGCGATGACAATAAATTTTTTTATCCGCGCCTCCGTCGCCATGGCAACAGTCTTTCGGTTCGCTTTTATTCGGTGCTTTCGCTGTTTTTGCGCGCGCGCGCCGCTAGAACGCTTTTAAAACTGCGGGGTTTTTTGGCTGGAGTATCAAAAAAGAAAAAAAGAAATATACGGTTCGCCGTAACGATTGTTCTTGATTGAAGTCAATTTCTGAGGGAGCTTGGTGAAAGGGGTTTCTGAAATTAGAAAATAGAATAGAGCTTTTTGTTTGCATGCGGTCTTTTCAAACGAACAGCCTGAAATTGAGAGATACTTGTTTTCAATTTTGGTTTTAATTTTTACGTAAATATCTTTTTATTCCGAACTTGTCAGGTCAATAAATTTGCTTTTATAACAATAACGTATAAGGTAAATTTATAAAATTTTGGGATAAAATTTAAATTCTAATACATTAAAAAAAAGGTCGCGTGGAATAGATTTATTGAGAGGTTTTTTAAATATGAGTTACGAGACGTCCAATAAAATAATGACCATGACACTGTAGGATGAATCGTATTTTTCGCTTCAAAACCAGTTTTGACAAATCTGAATAGTCGTTGAATATACTTCTTTAATACCGCAGAATCAATATACAAAAGCGAGGCGCATGAAATGCGTGAAAATCGTTTTTTTTTCACAATTTTTCTGTAAATCAAAAAAAAAAAAGGCAAATCATACACCTTCCATCAAAAACAAAATCCTCGTTTAACATTAGCTCCTCGCCACCCTCGCTTCCCCGCAAAGCATCAACGAGACACCGGAGAGAAGAATGAATAAGAAGAAAGTGTACAAAAAAAGCGAACGACCGAGAAGGAAGAGCGAAGAAAAGATGCTACTACTCGCCTCGCCTCCGAGGCAACTCGTCCGAATTAAGAACTTCGCTCGTATAACCCGCGGAGGAAATGTACGCGAGGAAAAAGTTGGCCCCGAGCTCTCGCGGGCCGCAGCTGTAAACGTACGCGTCGATACACGTGCTCACGTTAGCCCCGGGCTCTAAAAAACTTTCCGGGAAACGCCGCGGGGCGCGTATTTTGCGCGACATTGCCTTGCTTTATTGCGCATGGAAAGGACAAGGACGGACGTACGGACGGGAAACTCGTCGAGCGTAAGGCGTAGGGCTGAACGGGGGATTCGTTAAAGTGGGCCAATTTAGTCGAAACGTGGTAGGGGCGTTTGGTTGAACTTGGCGAGGTTATTATTATAATGTTGCAGTCGCGCATAAATTAGCATTGTGTTGTAAATTTTGATTTGCCCCGCATTTGTAAGGGAATGAATTTTGAACTTTAATTCGCGTTGCCCGTCGAGTTAATTAAAAGATGCAACCCGCGGAGTTTCGCAAAGGCGGAAATGGAGCGAATTACATACCGTCGATGCGCTTTTGGGTTAAGTTTATCGCGAATACTTTGAAGCGAGCGAGCGCGGAATGAAACATGCGCCTTTTTTTTTTCTCGTCAAAAGTGCGTACACTCTTTTCCATAATTGCACGTAAATTTTAATTTCGACGAGGCTTTGCGGCGATGAATACGGCTGCCGAGTGACGTGCGCTTTAATTCCTGGGGCTTTTTATGCGCGCCAGTAATCATTCGTGTCGTTACATTCGACGAATATTTTTAAATTTTCCTCGACGTTTTTAAAAAAGCAGAGCATTACCGTTTTCACGAAGCAGCGTGTTTTCCTCGGCTTTTCTCGACAACGTCGGCGGAAAATTTTTCAATGACGATTATCGGGGCAGCGATTGAAACGAAGAGGCGTCGTTTTTTTTTTTTACACCTATATTCCTCAGCGAGATATGCTCGGAAATCCAATTTCTCCTTGCAATTCCAAAAGAAGCAGCTGTCTATTTAAACGATATCTCACCGACAAACGCAGCACAACCCTTGCCGGAAAAGACATTGTTCGAGCGAATCTAAAATTGTGGGCGAAAAAAAATCGAGGACTCTTTCGAGTCGGACACACGCGCGTGTATATCGACGTAACGACGTTGACACAGCCGCGCGAGAACTACCCCGAAGGAGGTGTGCCGCGCTCGGTACAAAGTCATATATCTCTCGAGTCCAACTGAAGTTTCGTTATGAAAGAGGAGGCTGGCGCGAGAGACACTCCTTTATTGCCAATGGCGGTTATGTCAGTTTTCCCTGCACACTGTAAAGCCCATTGTCAGCTCGCCTTTTTCCATCTTCTTTGTCATGTATCGCGGCGCTGCTGCTGCTAGCTTTTCACTCTTTTCTCCCGCTTTTATTCCATTTTTCATTTGTTTCCGAGCCTTTTGTTATCCGCGTTGTTAAATTTATTTTTCATCCCCTTTGATTAACTTGATGGTGTGCTAAGAGCGGCACGCATTTGATCAAGAATCGTGAGAGATACTAGGAGAGTATCACTTGTTTGGGTCACGAATCTTGTTCGAAGTTTGACATATGTTTTCTAATGTTAAAATATGAAAGAAGCCGCGTGCGTTTGGCCTAACATTCGATTTTTCAAAATTTATCAGCTCTTTTAGCGAAAAGCTAAGAAAACTCGATTTCGTTTAATCACATATAACTTTTCAACTGTTATTTGTAAAGTCTTTTAACTCCTGGCATTTTTAGATGTCATTTTTTTTAATCGATAGGATTTTTTCTCACCTTTCAAGTGTCCGGAGTTAAGATACTTTATACAAGTAACAGTTGAAGATTAAACAAAACAAAAATCCAGTGGCACGGTAGTGCCGCGGAGGTGAGTTTGAGAAGCAGACGACGCGGCACCCGTACCACTATTTATCGAGTTTTCTTAGCTTTTCGCTAAAAGAGCTGATAACTTTTAAAAAATCGAACGTTAAGTCGAACGCACGCGACTTCCTTCATATTTTAACATTAGAAAACGCATCCCAAAGTTCGAACAAAATCCGTAATCCAAACATGTGATATTTTTCTGGTTAGTTACGAAATGAGGTAAAGCTTCACATTACTTGATATATTTTGCTTCCTCCTAGAGGAAGCATTGTGATAGTAATTTTTGGAGTTGTTCGAAAAATCGGTTATAAGTGTATTTTTAAGGTGTCAGGAACAAGAATAAATGGTTTTTGAAAAATGTCTGTATGGACGTGTGTGTGTGTGTGTGTGTGTGTGTGTGTGTACGCCTGGATCTCAGCTTCTAATAAACGGATTTTCATCGTTCACGGCCCATTTTTGTGATGGCGGCAAAAAAATCTTTTTTTGTTTAGCTTATTTGTTTTTGTTTTATCGCAAATTTTCGATTTTTGAAAAATTTAATTTTAATTTTTTTTAATGATAGGATTGAGATATTTGAATCAAACAAAGGCCAATTTAAAGAGCATAAAAATACCTACAATTTCAGAGAAAAAAAGTTACCCTAGCTCTTATGGTTCTTTTGTTTTTAATAAAAAGGTGCTTTTTTTAAAAAAGCTTATAATTCTTAAATTAAATTATCAACTGCTCTGAAAATTTTTTTGGTAATTAAGAATATATCTAGCTATAATCTTTAAAAATTTCAAGTCATTTTGTCAATTAGTTTTTAAATAAAAAGTTGAAAACCGAAAAAATGAGTTTTCTAGAGGAACCGATTACGGAATTAAAAAGACTTTAAATTAGTTGAAATTTTGGGAAAAGGTAAATCTTTTACATGTTCAGAGCTGCATAGTTTTTCTGCTTATGAAACGTATTAGTTCAAAAGATATTAAAGTTTTTTTTATTTTTTTCAAAACAAAGATAAAGTGAAAAAGTAACACCAGGTTAAAATCACCTTTATGCACTTGTATTGAACATTATTTTTTTATACGACTTGTACAAAGCTTGATTTAGAGCATGATTTTTATTCAAGCTGGCGCGAAAACGAGCTTTGCGCAAGGAATTTCAAAAATTCTGTTTTTTAGAATTTTAAATATTCCGATAACAAAAGTTTTATTTAAATTTCGTTTACTGTTCATTAAATTCTAAAATGAGCATATAAAAATAAAATAATGATAAAAACGAGATAATAATAGAACAATAAATTAGTTAGGAGGAAGCTAACTGCCAATGACTTGGCAGCGGTTTTTTGTTTGTAATAACTTTTTACTCTCGTCGTTCATTTTTTAAAATATTCTTAATCTATGTGTATGTCATATTACAGTGCCGTTATAATTTATTAAAATCTTTTATAAAAATTTATATGGTGATAATTCTTTTAAATTGGTTTGTGCAAAAAGTTTTATTTAAAAAAAAAAACAGAATTTTCGTAAAAATATTATCAAGAGCACATTCTGTAATTGGTCAATAAATCACTCTACATTCTCTTGCAATAAAAATGTGCCCAAAAATTCACCCATACTTCATTCTTTATACGCAAGTCCATTATCTCCATTTTTAAAAGACTACCTTTAACTTTACCGGCGCAATAACAATAATTTGTGCACTAATATATAGAAACCGTTTTTAATTACCCAGTGTACGAACTGCTAAATATCTAATAGAATTCTTTTTGTAATAATACAATTCAAATATCTCGAATTTTCTAATCAACTTTTTACATCAAATCGAAATTTGTTCACCAATCCCCTATTATGGCAGAATTAGACGGAAGCGCTTCCGTGAACATTATCAAAAATAACGACCACTCCCATAAACTCGCCCTAATTCCAATCATATAATCTTCCGGGATAATTCCGTTGTCATGAGAAATAGAGAGAGAGAGAGACAGTATCTCCCTCACGTACACACGATTCGCACATCGTCCAGGACGAAGTTAACAGCCAGGCGTGAACGTCCATAAACCTCGCCTGCCGACGATATACGCCTTGATATTAAGAGCAGCTCCTTCGCGCCGCGTTCGCCTTTCCGGACCCCGGAGTCTCCGCCGCGTCCCGCGGAGCCTCGCGCGTAAATGGAAAATGAGCTCCTCTAAGTACTTTCAAGAGATAAAAACCGTTTGGAGCTACGAGCTCGTTCCTCTCGGCCGGTTGCCTCCCGCTATCTTCAGGACTCCCCGCGTCTCTCTCTCTCTCTCTCTGTTTCTCGGTTTTCCTCGGCGAGTGGCTTTTTAAGAGAGGGCAATTATTGCTGAGAGATGCTGCATTGTATTTTTAGGGTTCTGCTTTTATCTGGCGATCTTTGTCGCCTTGTTGCCTCTGCTGCTGCTCGGCTTTCGAAGCTTTACTTTAAATTAAACAATTTGTCGAAGATTGAATTGAAAATTTTCAAAGAATCGGAGAAAAACGTAGATTTCAACGCGAAATCTCGAATATTAAATTTTTAATCAAAAGTACCTCTGCTGCAAGCGAAAATTTCACGCTATAACTACTGAAAACCCGTAAATCAGTGTGTATATATATAAGTAATAGAGTGCTCGTTTAATTCCCTAAAACAGAATAACGAGTTTTACTTTTAAATCGCAGATGGGAAGCACACGTGCGCGAACCGGCTCTCATATGAATAACCTACGAGCCATTAAAAACTTCAGTCCGGCGCAACGATAAAAAAAAAAGCTCGGCAGCAGCTCCCTTCTTCTCCGTTTTTCCGCCCCGCCGGAAAACTCGACGAAAAACCCTCGCCTCGTTAAAGTACCAGCGGCGCGAATTAATGATCGAGGGCCTTAAATTTTGCACTCGCCTCTCGCGGCTTCATTGTGTTATAGCGCGCGCGGCGCCGCGCACGTACACACACACACACACACACACACACACCCACACACGCGTCGTCGACAGAACGGGAGAAAATTCTCAAACGACCTCTTAACATTTCATACAACAGCTTAATAACGACGCGAGTTTCGGGCTCTTCTCTAATTGGACGGCTGAATTCATTTTGACTCCGCGCGCGGAGTTTCGCGTATCGGGAAAAGTCGGCCAGGCGGATTTTACGCCGCCGAAAAAGGTAAAGTTGCTCGCGCTGCCTTGCGCGTACGGTTCTCTTCCTCTCTCTCTCTCTCTCTCTCGCTCTAACGACATCGGGTTGGGGCGAGGGCTCGGAGCTTCCAGCAGACCGGCATAAACTTTTATCACCGGCGGTGCAATTTTCTTGGCCACTCGAAGGTGAATTCACGGCTGAAGGGAAACTGCCGCCGTTCAATTAACGTCCCTTCGATAATTTGCGGATGCTAAAAGAAAAGAATACTCGCAACAAGTGGAAGTAACTGACGTCTGCTGGTGTTGCATAAGTTATTTCGATGAATAATTTTGAGGAGAATATTTCAGGTTATTAAAAGCAGTGTATACTGCAACCCTTTTGTTACAGTAAAAATTCGTTCTCGAAAAACATTACAAATAGAATAGTTATAAATGAAGCAGTTATAAATAAATTGGAGATTTTCAATTTTTCTATTCAAAATATTTACTTTAGAGTGTATTTCATTTATTTCACGTTTTCATTTTTACAAATTGAACTAGTTAATTGAAAAGATTTACTTTCAGTTTTCCAGGAGTGGAAATTTAAAACTTGAAATAAGTTTTCACTGCTGAAATCAATAGTTATCGTTCGATCCCCTGTTCAAATATTACCGTTTCCATTCAAATTTAAGGTGCACATCTAGTCTATGCGAACCGTATATCTAGATATGGATCAAACTACACCATTTTCCTAGGATTTGCGTCATACATTTCTGTTGCTCCAATCTACCTGTAATTCATCCAATGCCCAAAATTGATACTTCGAGCGTCGCTTCAATCTCGTACGCTTAGATAGTAATGAATGCATGACGCTCCAAGCAATCCTGGCAAAGCTCCCTCGGCCACCCGAAAACTGTCCCCTTTATTGGCAGTAATACGCATGAATAATACAACTTCATAAAACGCCGCGACAAAAATCTCTTTCCCTTATCAATTATTCATCGTCCGTCGAGATGAAAAAAAAAAAAAAAAAACAATATCCAAGCTCATACATACCGACAGTCCATCGCGCTTCCTTCCGCTACATTACTTCGGTCGCGTAGTGTCGAAAAAAAAAACTCAATCAAGGCCGCGGAAAAAGCTAGCAGCACTATATATATTGGCGCGTGTCGCGGTCAATTAAACTTTTACGCTCTCGCCTCGCTGGTTACTAATGACCGATTATTCAAATCTCTCGCGTCGCCGCGGCGCGAGTCGAATTTCGAGCGGCAGAACTCGAACGGAAACGCACTATCGACGCTTCGCGAGAGCTGTATGCATATAGCTTGTCGACGTCGCCTTTCGAGCGACGGTGAAAAGCGCAACCAAGCAAAACGAGCGCTTCTTCGGAGGTCGGAGGAAGGAGGTCTTTCGAAAAATTTGGGGCAAATTTTATTTTTGAAATTCCATTTGGGGAAGGAGTCGGAGATTTCTGGTGACGGTAGAAGCGACAGGATGAAGTATAATGCAGTCGCGTAAAAAGAAGTTGATTTGCAGATAAAACACGTAAAATTGTTTAAAAAATATATATTAAATCTAGAATTATTAGCTTTTTGTTCAAATTTATTTAACGAAAAACTGTTGGTACAGAAATAAAAGTTGAAATATTTCTTTTATCCTGCAAAAGCCAAACAAGTTTTTACGTAAACTTTAGTAAATGTAGATTAATTCAAAGCATTTTATTAAAAAATTCTATTTAAATTTTTACTTGGCGATGTAAAAGTGCATGGAAAATCTAGTTCGATCGATCCACAAGTTAAATTAAATTACTTTGAATTTATTCAATCACTCTGAATTCAATTATTCAAGTTTCAAAGAAAAATAACTGGTTAAACCATATTAACCTATTAAGGTTTTATTTTGATAAGAAAATCGAACTTGCAGATTAAATCTTTCGTGCATTTAACAATTTAAAATAGGAAAAGCTTTTAAAATTCATTAAAATTCTAGATAAAGTATCGTAAAAGGGATTTCAATCAACTGAATACTTCAGCTGAAAAATAAAATTATCTACAAATTTCGTTCGAACGATTCGGTTAAAAAAAATTGCAAAAGTATATAATACCGCGTAATTTGCTTTTCCCCGCAGTATTTTTCAGTTTCAAATAACGGCATAAACGCGAAACAATCCTTTATTCAAGACAATCAGTCACTGAAATTAGGTTGATAATGAGGAACGATCATTAAGCTGACTTTATCGTACTGCGGCAGCGTCCGTTCAACGAGATAAATTCCGAAGTGGATTTTTCCCTGCTCTCGTCGTGCTTCTCGTCTGATTAATTTGCAGTATCGAGGTCAACGGAGAGGATATTATTCGCGGCCGCGTGCTTTATTGTCCGCGAATTCAGCGGTTTTTCCTTTTTCCCAGGTTATGCGTCGGGGCCCCATTGTCCATTAAGTTTCATTGATTATTCAATGGCGAATTACGAGGATGATACGGCTTTCGCAGGGGCTTTTGAACATTAAGGTTTTAACTAATGTAAGATTCATGAGAAATAACGTTTAAGTGTTACTGCAAAGCTCGTTTTATGCGGGTTTTTTTCAGTATTTTCTAGGTGAGATTTTATTTTTGTAACGTGTGAAATTTTGCAAATGAAAGTTTTGACTGCCGCTGCATTGATTTAATTGGAAAGTTGTACATCTTTTTTATGTCACAAAAAACTTTAAGTGATTTTAAAATTGGAACATTGCAGAATTTGCCGAAGAAAATTAAAAATATTGGATTTCTTTAGGTGTCAAGAACATAAGCTTTGAAATCGTCGATTGACTTTGAAATTTTTTATAATTCCGGGTATAATAAGAGAAAGAAAACAATTTTTTGTTTAATTCGAGTTTGACGTCAAGTGTACTCTTCAACTGTTTGCGAACTAGTTTAAATAAAAGGATTTTCTTCTTTATCAAAGTTACTCGCTTGACATTTTTGTTAATTCAGAGTAGCATTTAATTTTAGAAGTAATATTTTCGTCAAAAATATTATAAAAATAAACCATTGTTAGCTGTTGCAAATTGAATTTAAAAACAATTCCTTTTAATCCAGAATGCAAAAAAGCGCGTTAAAAAAAATAATAAATAACGTTAACCAGTAAAAAAAAGTCTGTTGCTTAAAAATTCGCCATATTTACTTAGCTTTATTCAGTTTACGTAACGTTTCAGTTTCAAATGAAGAAGAATACGTTTGGCAGACGCTCAATTCGATAATTGGTTTTATATTTTCTTGCAAAAAACTTTATTAAAATAAACCGTATCGAAACCATCCAGTTTCAAACCAGCAAAAACATTCCATCCACCCCAGTTCCCTTAGTTAAAAATAGGAAAAAATTTAAATTTATTCAGCGTTAAATTGTCCCAACGACAGAGAGCTGAAAAGCATCGGCAAACTGGCGAGCACATCTGAAAATAGAACCGTCGCAACGACGCTGAAAGCCGCGGCGGCGGCGGCGGCCGCGCACGCAGCTCGTTAGGAAGCGAGGAGAGATCAGCTCGGGAGTCGAGTCAGGCTTCCCTTTCTACCCTCGATTCCCTTTCGCGAATTGGGTTGACCGAATTCAGTTAATTTGCCTTTGAATCGGGTAGGGTGGCTACCGTGCGCGCGCGGCACGTGCGCCGTATAATCTCTCTCCCTACCTCGCCTTGGATTTTCTCATTATGCGCTTGTCTCTTCTACGGGGAGCGCCGGTATATTTCTTTTGCGCCGCGACGCAAGAATGTCCGGATTCGAGAGGCGCCAGATTTGATTTGATTGTGAAAGGAGTCGCCCCGCGAGCGTTGCGCAATGGCTGGGGGGGAATTATTTTGGGAAATTAAGCGCTAATGTTACGCATAATTTTCGGGAGAATGTATTATTGTCGATTTGCATTTCATTTGCGTGACAAGGTGTGAAATTAAAGTTTTAATAGTTGGAATTTTTGAGGTAAATTTGACGCGGGCGAGCGAAGAGTGACTAATTATATTAATAATTTATGTTTCAATATTAATGCGTTTAATAATTTTAATAATATTATTATTTTTTAAAATTTATTCAAATTTCAAATACCGCGTTGAAAATAGAATAAAGTTTTGCCTTACGATGGTAAAATCTAATGATCACTTTCATTTCATCGTGCATTTGTCAGGTCAATGAAATTTAATTAAGTCAATACACTTGCATAATTTATTGACTATAATTTAATTTTGAAAAATGCAGAATTTTCTTTTGTATCCACAGAGCGTTTAATAAATCAACAAAACGCGTAATTATATTAACTTAATTGTATGCAACATGTTTGGCCAAACTCGTATTTATTAAATACTTCATTATTCGAATATAAGTTTAATGCTATATTTAATTCACACTAACTAAAAGATATATTTGTAACAGTAATATGACTGAAATTAAATCGAATTATTTTTTTATACAAATTTAAAATACAAATCTTTGGTTCTTTCATTTTACCGTTAATAATAAAAAGGCAATAAACGTGAAATTATTCGAATTTTTTAAATGATTCATGAAAGCTTTTATTATTTAATAAAATAAAATATTTTTATGATTTTTTAATTTTTTTGCCCATATCAATATTGAAAAAATCTTCAAACATCTGATTTTAGTTGTTGCTTTTAATAATGTACTTCCCAAAGTATCAAAAAATGAGCAATTCGAAACAATCTCTCTCAAACATCATATAATAAATTTATATTTTTTAAGCACAAATAAATTTAAACTTCCGAACCAACGCTTCTTTTGTTATTAAATCCATTTCACAATTTTTCCAACTACGTTGTAAATATAAAACCGCTTTTTCCAGCTTTAACCACCACCGACTTTACAGAATCGCGAGCACCGCCTGACTGCATCCCATCTCCAGCGTCTTCCAGTTCGGTCGGTCGCGAAAAAAAAAAAAAAAAAAACATGTTTTCGCGCTCGCCGTTCGCGCGATATATATTATCAACGCTTTACGAGCTCCGAGTTTACTCCTCTCGCCTCGCGGCCCCCACGAAAATCCATCGAAGGCCGCTCGAACGTCACTACGTACGGAAAATCGCGCGCGAATCCACTGCAATATATCTCGGGCGGCGCATCTTCGATTAAAAATATAAGCCCTCTCGCGGAGATCGATTTCAGTCCGCGAGGCAATATTTATAAATATTTATAAATACGCGAAAGCATACGTATCGCATTATCGGCGCTTACTCGCGAGGCTCTATCTGACGCGCCGCCTGAATCTGAATGCGATTAATCAAGCGAGAGAGAGGAGGCTCGTTCGACACGCCAGTCGCTGCTTTTCACTCGCCGCGATAGCGAGCGGGTTTGAAAAATAGGCGTGAAAGGGGAGCACGCGCAACTTTGAGTTTGGTTAATTATTTGATGCAGGTAAAGCGAGAGTTGTCTGGCTGATTTTTTTTTTTTTTTTTTTTTTTTATTAAAATGTGTTCTGCGGGGTGGATCGCAAGTATATTATTAAACTCGCTATGAATTATTCGGTTTCGAATTGCGAGCAATTTTATATATTTAGCGGACAATAGAAACCAATTCTTTTCAATGAACTGGTACGTAATTCACCGATGATTATATTAAGAACTTTAATTTTCTTTGAATTGAATTGTTTGTCAAGATTAATATTTAAATAAAATTTTTTAGATAGTTTCAGGAATAAGGCTTGATATTTTATGTTTACTGATTTTTTACCGTGATGCAATCCTTTGCAGTAATTTAACTAAAACTTTGAACTATTATAACTGTTGAAACTACGAAGAAGTGAAATAAATTAAGATATTTAACTCGCTGATTATGCATGAATTAACGTCACAACTTCACGTTGGACATTAAAGCAAAATACTGTCAGACTCTTTAATTATCGAGTGCAAAGTTATTAAAAAATAATCTAAATATTTAATTATCTTTTAATTGCTTTTTAACTAAAATATCATGTTTTTTTTTTATTTGAAAAACTACTAGATGCGGAAATAATATAATATATTATTTAAAAGACAAAAGTAAAGGGAGCTTTATATCAAAAGTAAGCACAAAATGAAATATAAGTTATCAAAAGAAAAGTTTATAGTCTAGTAAAATGGATTTATCAAAACGAACTTTTTCCTGTTAGAGCTAAGAAATCCTATAAGTTCAGTTCTGGGTAGCCAGAGAAAACGAAAAAAATGTATTTTAAAGTTTTCAAACTAAATTTTTATAAAAAGTCCAATGTTTGATTTATGTACGACTAGAAAAAACGTCTTATTCTAAAATTAATGAAAAGATTTGTGTTTTTGCAGAAAATAACTATTAAACCAAAGAAATCCTCTTTTATAACCGAAATTACAGCATTATATATTCGAAGTCAAAATAATTTTCTATTGGAAATCCGTGACAAAGTAGAAGGATCCAGATTTGGTCAGACATATATTTACTATAGGTAAAATCAATGTCTCAAGAGATTTTCATTGATAATTATAACCATACGTTTTTAGACTTCAATTTTTCAATTTTAGATCTTTGTCTTGAAAAAGTTTTACTTTAAAAAAAATGTTATTTATGACTTAGTATCAAAATATAAAGATGATGTTCCAGAAAATATTTTTTTGAATTCAAAATATAGGCAATTCTTTCGTATGCTTATTTTGCAGAACATTTACACTTGTAAATTTTTGCGGACATTGTGTTCAAACGTGTGAAGCTTGTAAGTCACACTTTAGATTTTTAATCACCGGCCTTGGATATTCATAAGAATGTATTTATAAGTGGCTTAAAGGAGAAAGATTAGTCCATGCTTAACGGAGCTTAAAGGGATCGCCGAAATTTCTTTCAAAGACAATTTTTTTTATGACAATAAAAAATTTTGTCAGCGCATCGAGCTTCTCTTAAAGTACAAAAGTTTTTCCTATTATCACACTATACTTTGTTCGTTTTTTTTCCTTATTAAACATGCAATTTTTTGTCAACTAAATTATAGCTGCAAATAAGTAAGAGGAAATTAAATATTTTTAGAGTCTTAAATGTTGAACTAGATAGATTATAAAAGCTCATTTCAACAAGAGACCGGCATCCCAAAGATTTTGATTCGAGCCTACTTTTAAGAATGCAAATCAACGTCGAAGGTAAAAACACGAGAGAAAAATAGAAAAAAAAAAAAAAGAAACTCGTCTATACAGAGCCAGGCTAAAAACTAGAGTAAAGCATTGTATACAGAGCACAGATGAAGGAAAGAAAAAAAAGGGGTCGTACCACCGCCCTCGACGCGAGCCACGCCGTCGCCGCCGCCGGAGCCCTTCTCGCCGTCGTCTTTCTCGCCCATGGATGCAGCTGTCGTTGGTCGCGGGTCCTCAGAGACCCGGGTGGAGTGGGACCGAGAGCTTTGCTTTCGATCGGTCAAGCAGCAGCAGCAGCAGCAGCGGCGGCGGCAGCTGCAGCCTCCCGCTTAGCTGCTTTCTCTCTCTCGCTCCGTCTGGCTCGCTCGGCGTCGGCCCGTGCGCTGACTCGTACTCCTAACCTCGAATCGGCGCACTACTTTCTCTCTCCCGCTCTCTCCTCTCTCTCTCTCACGATAAACAAGAAAAAAACACAGAGAGTACCGGGGCGGCGCGGGGGCTGCGGGTGACTGGAGAGGAGAGAGAGAGAGAGGTGGGCAAGGGGGGTCGGAGAGGGGGAGGCGAGAGAAAACAACAACGGCTTGCTCCCCGGTCACGCGCGCACACGACCCCACCTTCGCACTCTCTCTCTGCAGCTTCTCGGCGAGTTTTCTCCTCTCTCTCTCGCTCACGATCACTGATGCTTCAGTCTCGACTTACGCATGCTTCCTCGGACTCCCTCGGGCTCTCCGCTGGCTCTGCGGGAGAACAAACAAGAAGGAATCGCCGTTAAAACGAGAGCGGAGCAAGGCGCTTCTGCTTCTGCACCGGATTTTCACGGTCGCGCTCTCTCTCTCTCTCTCTCTCCCCCTCGCTGTATCCCGCGCTGGCGAGCCCCGCGTCAACGCACGCACGCACACACGCGGTCGCCTCGTGCGCACATGCGCTATGAAAAACAGGGAGATCCCGGCGGAGCTCGCTCTCTCACCGACCTCTGAACGTCTACGCGGAGCTCGCTCGGATGACACTGTCCTCCTCTCCTCTCTCGGTCAGCCAGCCAGCCGGAGGAGCGCCGCGCCCGCACACGCACGCGTGCCCTCCTCCCCGCGGCGGGGGGCTGCTGGGGGGAGGGGGGGGGGCAGGCGAGGCGCGGAGGGAGGAGCGAGGGGCAGAGAGAGAGAGGGAGAGAGAGAAGCTGCGTGCCGAAAGGAGATGATCTCTCGGGGGGTAGTACTCGTACACACTGCCGGAAACTCGGAGGCTCTGTCTCTCTCTCTCTCTCTCACTCTATCGCGCGCGTCCGCGACCCGTGACGTCCCGGGCGTAGTGAGCGACCCGCGCCCGCGCCTGCTTTTCCCCCCGTCGCGAGAGAGAGTGGATCCTCTCCCGCGCCTGCGCCGCCTCAGCAGCCGCCGCGCGCATCATCCGCTGCTGCCGCCGCCGTCGTCTCGCTCTCTCTCTCTCTCTCTCTCGGATGCTGCACGCGAGAGATTCCCGTCTCGCTCGCGGGCCCAACCCTTCCGCGCGCCACCCCGAGGGCGCCTGATCCTACTTTCTCTCACCTGTGTGCCCGTGCGCCAGATAGTCCCTCTCGCTCTCTCTCTCTCTCTCTCTCTCGATCTTTTTCCTCTTTCTCGTAACTCGAATTGCCGCGCGAGTCCCTTTCTCCGCTGGCCTGGGCTCTGCTTTTTATGCGTACGCGCGCGCTTATTCTTCTTCCTTTCACGTCCTCCGTGCCTCCTTCCTCCGGCCGAGAGCGAGACTTACTTAATAGATGACAGCCGTCTCTTTATCTAAAGCACTTGCTCGGCAAAAGGGCCGGGGAGAGCGCATTTGAATTTAAAATTTTCAACTCCTCGCTCTCCAGGCCCCCGCCGTCGACGCTCTTTGCGACCGCGCCGCGGACGTGGTCAGAGCTTATCTTTTTTTAAGCGCCGCCGGCGCTAAGGAAAAAGCCTTTTCGCTCTCCCACTCTCTCTCTCTCTCTCCAGTGCGGGTGCTCGGACTGGAGAATAAACAGGATGCTTTTAAAACGAGTGGATTGATACCCTTTTCGCTTTGAGGTGTATACCTGTGCGCTTTTGTGACATTAGCTTTTTTAATATTTCAGCCGTGCTCTTTGGCCGGAGGAAGCTGTTTAAGTATACGTCCTTGCTGCAGCTTTATACACCGAATTCGCCTCTTTTTTTATAATACTAAACGCACGCGGCTCTTAAAAGTTTCGATATAAATTTTAAGAGCGCGAGGGATCGAACTTTAAATTGGGACTCTTTTGGAAAAGATAAATTTCTTAAAAAAGTTTTACGATCGCGCGAAATATTACCCTTTTTACTTCTTCTCTCCCTCGAGAAAATGCTCGAGGCGCTCGAAGTTTACTCGATACAGCGCTCCTTCAATGATAATTAAAACCTTTCCAAGTGTCTTTAAATAAAAAGCAATTCCCCAAAATGGTCAATCCTTTTAAAAAATGAATTCGGATAGAAATTCAAAGCAGCGTTAAAAGCCACAATTCCAGCGCGCGACACTCCTAAATCAACATCCGCGCGGAGAGAGCTCATTCCCCAAGATTTCTCTTAGCCTCGCCGCAGCGGCGGCGGCGAGTCCGGACCCCGGGGTTTGTACAGCTGCCTTCGGCCGATCGACAAGGATAGGTAACAGCGTCGGTGCACCGGTGGTGGTGTTATATCCGTATAGCTCGAAAGCGACACCGCGGATGTAGTGGTGCTGTAACCGGATCGCGGCGGCGTCGCAGACGACCGCCTCGTTCCTCGAGATTATCGAATCCATCTGCAGGTGCCCCTACCCATCTGCACGCCTCCGATTTAGTGCCGAACGCGGTGTCTCGTCGCTCTCGCGATGGCCATTGTTTCGTAGGAACTTTCTTCTCTCTCTCTCCGCGAGGGCAGTTGGGACCGAGGCTTTGGAAGGGGAATCGCTTGATCGAGCGATGCTGCTTTCGAATGAATGCCGAGCTTTTACGAGGTTTTGTCGGTGCTTTGCTGCGCCTTGGAACGTTCTGGAAGCGGAGAATTTGTCGGGGCAGATTGCATTTGCGATTGAAATCTGCGAGTCAATTAAGGTTGGGGGAATATATTGCTGAAACTAGTGTTTCTTGAACCATTAAAATTTTTATAAAGTTTACTTCGAAAGAAATCAAATGTTTAGTTTGTTGAAAAGTAATGTTTTGCTTTTTTAACTTGCAACTAAAAGCCAAGTTAAATAAAAAGTTGTTTAATCATTTATTTAAGTAAAAATATTTTAATAACTAAAACAAATTTCAACCAATTATTTACGTTTAAATAATTCATATTTTCACCAATTACGCGTCACGAAAAGGATTCCAATACCTTCATTTAAGCTGCATTGAATGTAAAAAATTAAATTTTAATTTATCATTGTCAATAAAGCTTACTCTTAATTCAAGTGATTAGAAGGCATAATATCACCGCTGGACGCGAGGATTTAAGTTGGATATATTAAATGCGCAAAAAAAAAAAATGCGGAAAGTAATGCTTTTCAGTATTTGAATAAATCCATCATTTTTATCGAACTCCAATATCCAAGCTGAACTTTATGCGTTTCTCGCTCGCAACTGAAATTCACGGCTGCTTTAAACGTTCGCGCGCAGGATGTTTATTCTCAGAATATTGCTTTTCTTAAATCAACAACTAACTCCCTACCCGAAACCGCGGCGGAAAATTTTTAAACTCAAAGTAATTTTTAAAGCTCGAAAATATAGAACGTCCCCCATCCGCGCGGAGTTGACTCTATTGTTTTACATCGATGAATACCAAATCGACTGACAGTCGTTGAGTCGCTTCCGTCTTCTGATTTCGGAATTTTTGCTTTTCGCGGTATAAAAATGTCGGCGAAATATTCCGCTGCATCTTTATTCGATCGATAAGCTCTCTTGAAAAATATTTCCAATTTGTATTTTCATAACTTTGACGCATCTGTTTATTGGCCTTAAAAAGGTATGGGGCTTAGATCAAGAAATAAGATGGATGGAGTCTTATTTTATGGGCATTTTCGCGTATGCAAAGTAAACGTGGATTTTACAATTTTGCCAATAATTCCCGATACGTATAAAAAAAAAATTTATATTTATTTCTTCAATTCGAGCAAATCAAGTATTTTTTTTTTATTAGAAAGAAATCTTCTTTATCACGCCGACTCGTAAAAATTCTCAACGACGAACTCCGCAACAACGTCGGATATAACAAAGGAAATAAAGCAATGAAGCTCAGCCGTAGCGAATTCAACTTCACACTTTGTACTTTGCCATATCGAATGACGAGGCGAGCCGCACGCAGTTCCCAAGTAGAAAAACTCTCGAGCGCAACTTTTCCGGCGGGTCGAAAATCCCGGTAGGCGAGGGAGAGTCTCGAACTTCGCTTCAAAATCTAATAAACCCTTTTCCCGGTAGCGAAAGTTCGCGCCGCGAGGAGCTTGCAGTCTGGCATCAGCCTGAAAATGTCAGTATTCCTTGTGCGCCGAGCGAAAATACAACGTCGGAGAGCGCGAGAGAGAAAATGGCGCGGCTTTTGTCTCTCTCTCTCTCCGGGCTTTTACGCGGCCGAATTTTAATTCGCCTTGACCCGAGTCGTCGTCGTCGTCTGAGAGAAAGAGGAACAAAAAGATGCATCGCGCGGAGAATATTGGCCGGTCCGTGGTTTTATGCTCCCGCGCAAGAGAGAGGATGATATTTATCGCTATACTCTAACTGAATGAAGTTTTACGATCGGATCAGCGCGCCGCCGTTTTTATTATTTTACCGAATGTACAGGCTGCCCTGCTGATTTATGTAGCCGTGTGGCTTCGAGCTTTTTTATTGTTAGGTCTTGTTTACTTGTTCCTGAAGGCTGACCCTGTTTGTTTTGTATCCGCGGCAGTCCTGAACTTTATAGAAGTATAAACGCTGGTGAATTTTATTTTTTTTCCTTTTTAATGAAGTCGTATTTTATCGATCGCCAGTAAATGTACGGAAGTTTTGATATATACGGTGTAAGTCTTGGATGAATTCGCGGGAGGGAGATGAATAATTTTTACAGAAAAGAACAAAATTTTTCTTATGATTTTTGATTAATTGTATTCGTCAGCGTTAAATTCGAGCTCAAAAGCTATATATACGTTTCAGAAACATTAAGTTTCAAAGTGTAAAAGTTTCCCTTTGCCCCAGTTTCCACACGATGATATAGCATTTACTTTGCTAAAATCTAATGTAATTTAGAGGTAAGTTCTTCATTCATAAAAATCTCATTCGATTCGATGCATAAATCTGCAGATTTATTACTACCGCGTGACATTCACATCCTTCTCGATAAAAGAAGAAAATCGTGCCTTATTGTTATTATAATTTGTAAAAAAAAAAGTTTCTCGATGCAAAATTATATTTCGAATCAAGCGAATTAACAAGAAAATAATTTCTTTCATTTCATTATTTTCACTCGCGCACCAAAAGAAAGATACTATTATTACCAAGCACTAAATTAACCTTTCAAAAGTCACCTCCACTCTCGCCCAGTCACCCCGCACATTTATCCCCTACAAGCCAAAATCCGCCGCCCGCATTTCAATTCAGCGACGTTCTATCGAAGACAGCCGGGGGGGCACTTACACGTATATGTACCTGACGCCCGGCTTTATCAGGGGCACACACCAGTCCATTATTAAACCTCGGCCCCGAAATACGTTAGCCGCATGGTATACGCTCCGCAAAGGGTTTCCCCCGTCTTCCGATTATCATCCTGACTCGACGAATCGTCCGGGCGGCGGCTGTACCTTTAAGGCTCCCTCCGCGTCCGCGCGCGCGCTTGACCCGATTTCGCCGCTCGACCTCCCCGATGAGAAATGGTCACTTTTGTATTTGTCACTTTGCCGAGAGCTTCGGGAATCGGCTCTCTCGGCGGAGAGAGGCGCTGCCGGGGAATGAGAAAAGGGTGACGGGATTTTATCCGCTGCCGCCGCGCGGCGAATATAAGTACGCTGTCCACGTCGGGGATTATGGATATTAAGGGGTGTAGTTTCGTCGCCGGGAGAAAAAGTGAAAAAAAAACGTCCCTGTGTCGCGGGGGTCGATTAAGCAAACGCTGGGAAATGTGCCGGGATGAATTTCGAGGAGAGGGATGATTTTGGCTGGATATTGTTTCGAAAGCTATTTAAATATTTTCGGAATTGAGGTAATATTGATGTAAGTTTTTAACTGGTTCGCGTGTCGTCTGCGAGGTATTGATTACGCGATTGTTTGAGCTGCGGGAGGGGTTTTGATGGCGCTGTGCAAAGAAAAACCTTATTATTTTTATATTCAATTTTAGAAAAATGATTCGGTGTTGGATGTACATTGTTCATTGATTCAAGTTTTGTAAAAAAAATTAATAGTACGTGTAGCAAAGTTTCGCAAAAATGAGATGTTAAAATATTCGCCTGAAACTTTGAAAGACGTTTAAGAATTTATTAAAATGTAAAAGCGCTCCAAGAAAGAAAAATAAAATTAATCTGCCAAAATAAAAATCATATATAATTATATTTTCGATAGAAAAGACGTCTACCGCATCGTAAAACAATGCAGCCATCTCACTCAAATTCATTCCACCGATCCGCCGTGCCTCTCGAGTCGAGCCTAAAAAAATTTTAATTTCCCCTAATGCAAAACTAACGACGCTCCCAATCACCGGAAGTCAGGCGCGCGCGCACAATATCGCGAAAGCTCCGCGCGAAAGTCTGGAAATGATAATCGCGCCTCGCGAACGGGAAGAGAACGAGAGCGCGTGGGCGGACGGAAAAGTAGTGCACAGCGTTCGATGTTTACGCGCGACGGCGGCGGCGGCTACAGTGCGCCATGTGTCCCTTTAAGCCGCGGGGCTCCAGCTAAAGCTGACGCTAAAACACTGGCTTTAACGGCATTACTCGGCCGCCGTATATATAACGCGTTTGGCGACGCACGCTGGACGAATTAACTCTTATTAAATCCGGGGCACGACGGCACCGTCGCGATTAGTTTGCTGCGCGCCCGAGGCTCCTTGTTTTTCTCCGGCTCCCGTTTTAACGAGTCGTGCATTTTAATTTCGGATTTTGTTTGTTTATTATTGGGACGGCTTATAAAGGGACTATTTCGGAGATAAAAGCCGAGAGATGCTTTTATTCGAGGCAGTTAAGTTATATATATATATATATATGTGAATAAAACTTATTTTGGACCTGAGAATTTTATCAATTTTGCGGGGCTGAAAGTAGTTTCGGAGTCAATAGATTTTTATTGGAAAGGCGCTTTGCTTTTTTTTGCGTGTGGCCCAAGTTAGCATTATGAAAAACTGTAATGGAAAATCCTCGAATTCTGAAGAAAGCATTTTTCAAAGGTTTTATGCGACTTACGTTATATGCTCGCGGTACTCGATGCAATATTTTATGTACTCACCTGGAACAAAAGAAGAAAGAAATATTTAGTATTCATTTTTTATTATAAATTTATTATTATTTATTATTACATTAAAAGAAAATTTTTTAATTAAAAACTAGCTCCAATTCAAGAACTGCACATGCAATTATTTTTAATAATATTTCAGCATTTCGCGACTTCATTTAGAAGTCTTAATAAAATTGGCGGCTTTTTAATGCAGCATTTTATATGAAGTAGATTATTAGTTTTCGTCCACTCAAAATTAAAAAATTTTTTACTTGATATTCGTATCAGTGACCCAAATAAGAGTAGAGAAACGTTCTTAAGCTTAATGAAAAGCAAGGAAGACATGTCACTTTGAGTTGAAAAAATACTGAACATAGTAGCCACTTGTTACTACATATCTTAATTTCATTTTGTAACAAAGAGTTTTCACTCAAAGATGGCAATTTAATATTTATTCCAAATAAAAAGATCTTAAAATAAACCAAAGAAAATCTTACTTTTAGAATAAAAGTATGACAAACTCTAGAACTTTGTCTCGAAAAAAAACCAAAACAAGTCATTAAAATCTTCTGATCTAAATCCAAATCCAAAATCCCTCCTCGCGGGACGTAATCAAAAAAAGCAGCACATCCACAAATCTCAAAATGCTAGAGCCGAGCTCGAGGAAGATCCGTAAACGCGTTTCACTAATGAGAAGTTTCGAGCTCTCGGCGGGGGAGCATCTCCACAGCGGCGGAGCGGAGCAGCGGCGGCTGCCGGGATCGATCTTCCCGCTCACCTCCAATCGCCACCTGGCCGGAAAGTGCTTATCCGCTCCCGCCTCGCCCACTCTCTCGAAAATCCGCGAGCCTCGCCAAACGCGCCGCCGCCGCCCGCCGTTCTATTTTTAATCGCGGCGAAGCTTCTTCTCTCTCGCTCTGCCCTCCATTTTTCCTTCACCCGCGGGGAATTCGATTCGCGACTCTGTTGCAGTGTGTGTGTGTGCGTGTATTTTTTTTTTTTTTTTTTTTCAAGCAACGTATCCTCATTAAGCCGATTCCCAAAGTGCAGGGTCGCGATAATTAAGCGAATCTCGAGGCCTTTTCGCGGAGAGCGGCGACGAAACGCAAACGTCGCTCGTTCCACTCCCTCCGCCATTGTCGGACGTAATTTTCTTTGTTTCGATTTTTCACCTTCTCATGGGTGCGCGTATTTTTCTTTTTCAAGGAGAGAGATACGACGACGGAGAGGAGCCCGTGACATTTGATTACTCCGACACAGCCAAGGTTGGAGGACGCGCGCATTTTTAATTCACTCGGAATCGAGCAACAGCGCCGGAATGCATCGCCGATGAAGCCCAGGTTAATTATTAATCGAGAGCAATTTTATTGTAATGCGCTGGAATATTTTACCGAGCGGTGCATTATGCATCGCTGGGGGCTGAGCTCTCGGTAATTTCATTTTGCGCCGACGTCACGTGCTTTTTAAGTCACGATTGTTTATGCAAATTGCGCAATTATTATTGAGCACTTTTCGTTAAATTTCCATGGAAGAGACGAACGTTTGTCCTTTATTTCGACTGACGTAGTCGAAAAACATTTGGTTTTGCAGTTTCGTGAAATATAACGAGTATCGGCGACATCTGCTTTTGTTTCGAAAACCATTTTATTTTTTAACATTGCGGTTGTAAAAATTAATGCTTTTATCAATACCCGTGGCATACATTTCTCTTACGGTACCATAAAATTTTTTTTTTAGCTTTAAACAGTAAAAAAAAGTGATTTATTCCATTTGATAAAATTAAATGCAGCTTAAAAACATTGCTTATTTTTTTCACATTGAAAAAGATGAATTATTGGTGATTCCGTAAAATTTGAATATTTTTATGATAAATTGCGGGGATTACAGTCAAAATTTTTTTAATGAGCTTCGGACTGTCACGAGATAAGTACGCGGGGCAAAAAATAAATTAAAAGTTGCAATTCATGTCCGGCACGTGGATTTCACATTTTAGGTAATTAAGTTACAGTGCATCATTTCCCCCATTTTTCTTCTTCAATTTCACTTCTCACCGCTCTCTTTTAATTATCCTCCAAGAGGATAAAATCGCCATCGACGAAAAGGAAAATTGATTAATTCAAAGCGGTATAAACATGATTACGTACACCGAAGTTACGATAGCTAATTAAAAAAACGAATAATGAATTTTTCCTAACGCAGTTTTGCAGTCAATTAGCAATTAATCATAAATTTATACCGCGCGTTATTTACGTAAAGCATTAACGCACAGAACTGAGAAATTCTAACCTCTCCATTTACTTGATTCGAGCAGTTGTCGAGCTCCCGCTTCCCTCGAGTCATAACGAAAAAGACGAGCTGCTTCGAAGTAATGAAATTAATTAGTTTACTTTCGTTGTCACTTAAATTTTGTTATTAATTGCGCGACCGACGGCCGGAGACTGAGACTGCCGCAAATGCTCAAATTAAAGACCTCGTTTTCATCACAGTTGACAATATTTTTTTTTTTTTCTTCCTTCTGCCGAGGAGAGTAAATCGCTTTCGACCGATTAAAGCTGCGGAAGTTCCGAGGGACAATCGAGTGCGCCCAACGTGTTCGCGCTTTCAAAGCTTTTTACGTCCACTCCCCCTCTCTATCTCTCTCTTTTGTGCCCTGCAACGAAATTTGATTTACTCGAGAGGAGATTGTATAACCACTTAAGGGCTATGATGCTGCACTAGACAAAATTGCGGCTTCTCAACTTGATTTCAGAATTTGTTTTTTTCTCTCGAAAGTGGAAAGTCGTGCGGTTCTTGTGTTTCTTTGATTAAATAAACAGGTGGATCATATATCTTATTACTTTCCTTTGCGCTTTTTTTCTGAAAAATAGAGCTTCTCTCGGGGAGTCTAGAATAATACTGGCTTTTAATGAAAACTTTCGAATTGCGGTAAAGACAAATTAAGTTTTTTAAATTAAATGTCAACATTGCAAGATCTAAAAGTATGCTCGTTTACTGAAATAAAGCTTTTAAACGCTTAATTTGTTTCTGAAATTGAGATTAAGATAAAAAAAAACATAATGGAAAACAGACAATTCAATTTGCATTTTAATCCGGAACAGTATAAAATTATTTACACCAAAATGAGAAAACGAAAATCCAGCTTACAGCGTCCGAAAAATTCACCCTCTCCGCACGATACCTCATGAATCCGAATGCTTTCATTTCCCTCCTTTTATATAATTGGCTGCAATTTCTCGCAGAAAAATAAACACTGCAAAAAAAAAAATCGCTCGGCAGCCACTGAATTATAAACTCCCGGCGCTGGAAAAACAAGCGGTGGAAAAGGCGTATAAAGAAATAGCGAGTAAAAAACGGGAGAAGTACGAGTATTCGGGGATGGGGTAAACGTAAAGGAAAAAGGAGGACCGAATCCGATTGGTGTCGCGTGCCCGTCGGAGTGCGAAGAGGAAAATGCGATTCGCATGACTGCCGCGGCGCAAGTTCGCAAGCGCTGGGAAAACTTTGCGAGCCGGGGACGCATAAGGAATTTTTGCGCGAGCCGCGTCGCTATGTATGTGTGTTTACCGGAAAAATGTTGCTAAATCCGGGTAAATATTTATCGAGATCGGAATCGCGGAGGATTTTCCGTCGAAGTCTTCCGGGAATGCGGAGTTTTCGCGGACATTTAATTGAACTGTGAGCCGAGAAATTTTCGCAGTCTTTTATCGCCGAGTGGGGAAGTGCGCATTTTTATTTAAACGTCCGGTTATGGGATCGGAAAATCGGAGCTGCGAAATTAAAATATCTTTTTCAGCGATGCGTTAATCTTATTACTTTGTATGTATAAATCTCCAATTTCCACTTCGCCACTCGACTGATTAAAGTTTCTTCTTGAATGCAAAACGTAAAATAAATCCCTTGAAGGAAGGGCAGCTTTTCATTTCTCAAATATTCGCAACACTTTAACTTGGTTGCGTTTTATTTCTGATTTATTGCGAATTTTACACTTAAATTAAAAGCGCCGTATTGGAAAAGAATTCAATCAAGTCTTAAAGATAAATTGATTTGCATCAAATTATGCAGATACAACGCTGATCGACTTTCTCACGACAAGAGCTTGAGGGAAGCTATCATTTTTTTTCTCTCTCTTTCTCTCTCTTCCTATCGCTCCTTTGCCTTTAAACTCGACTGGCAAGGATAGAAAAGAGAAGCCGATGGAAAAGGAATTGCAGATAAAAAGCGATATTTATAGAAGACGGAAATTCTAGAAAATATTCCGCGTGCCTTCGGGCATAATTTAAAGTTTACTCCCTTTTTTAGTGAACTTTCCATCCAGGAACAGGATGTTCTTCTCTCCTTTCTCCGTGGCCGCCGCCGCCGCCTCCCCCTCATTTTCTCTATTCCCCGCCGTCTTCTAGCTTTTTGCTATCTATTTTCTCTCTCATTACTCTTTCTGTCGCTCTTCCCACGGCCGTTATATATCACGGCGCTTGTTATAAAATTCAATTCGCCCTCCTTCTCCTCGGTGCATTCGCGTTATATTTGCCCAATACCGGACCCGAATTAACCGCCGCGCGGCTAGACTCGTAAAATCCCGACTAGATTAATCATGATCACTGTCGCTTTTTATCCGGCTCGCGTTATATTTCTGCTGATATCACTAATTACGCTCGGCGTCGTGCAACTATACGCGGCGCGGGAACGCCGCGCGGAACGACCGAAAATGTGTATACGTTTTTTTTTTTGTTTTTTTGGCCCCGCTCCAACGAGGTGTATTTTAAATCGGTCTCCGCGCGGCGTGCATTCGCCGACAGGCCCCCCCAAGTGTCCGCAATTTGTAAACCACTATTGCCGACCGTAACGCTAAATACCGCGATTAATGACGGAGGAAAAAGCGAGACGCGAGGAGAAGGAGGAGGAGATTCATTTTAGCCGCCAAGGTAGGATAATAAAAAGTGAAAACACTTGCGTTCCCGGCAGGCAGTTTATGGGTAGACGATGGCCGACCCTATTTCTTATGCGGGCTTTTTTCCCGACGTTACCTCCTCTCACCCACATCGTTTCGACGGCGACGGCGCAGTCAGCATTCTGATTCCTCGCCTTCATTCATTACACTTCACGGTCGCTTTATAGGAGAGCCATTCGCTCTTACGGCCGTGAATTTATGGGGGATCGTAGCTTGATAAAATATAAAATTCAGACTGCTCCGCTTTCAATTGTCTTCGGGGAGTATTCTTACGTCTTTCTGGAGAAATTTAACGCCGACGGGTGTCGAAGAGGCGGATATTGCGTCCTCTCGCGGTGTTCATGGCGTTCGCGGTACTCCCCCGAATCTGTGCTCCGACACGGTAAACTTCCAATAATTTAGTAACAGTCGGAGCGTAAGCAACTGAATAATTGAAATAGATCGAACGTAAAGGGTCGCCCGTAATTCTCGCTGCTTATACACGGGCCAATGCGCTAGTTTTCCATTCATGCCCTGGAATTCCAAATTTTCCAAAAACATTCTTGTTTTGACTTTTGGCAGAGCCCCTCGGCGCATAAATCAAGCCGCTCCCCTTTTTCCACTCAAGCGAGCCCGAAAACCAAAGTACTCATTTTTCAGAGGCGCGCGAGAGAGGCCCCTATTCCGTCGTGCTCCTCTCGCGCGACGAATCGTGCGCCTTCCTTCTCTTTTTTTTTTCGTCGATTTTACGAGCGAACTCGCATATATATGTATACCTTCGGCTTTTAGTTGCGAGTTCGCGCACGTAGCCAACGGGTTATACAGACGAATTCGAACGCGTCACGTACATCCGCAGACATATCGCGCGCCGCGCCACTAACGTACCCCCGCGCATATAAGTCGCGAAACAAAGTTTCTCCGGCCTCGTCGTATCATTGGATTATTACGCCGTTACGCTCGATGCGCCTCTCCGCGGACTGCCTTTCAATTTCGCCGCCTGTCTTTTTGGGGTTCAATTTTATTTTCCGGCCGCGCCCCTTTCTCTTTTTCTTCGACGTAATGTACGCATGTCGCTCGAACTCTTTTTTTTGGCGCAGCTTTTTTACTCTTGAGCTCAGGGTCTTTTTCTGTTCTTTTGACTTTTTCTCTTTCCTTTTTACGGCGACCGCCGAGGGTCTCTCCGCGGTGCCGATTCACCGCGGAAATACTCGAGATTTCAATTTTATCGGGCCCCGTTATTGCTGTAATAAGCACGGAGCTATTGATACTGGATAATAAAATTCTTATAAATCGATGCGCGGCGGTCAGTTTCTATATGCCTGTATTAACGGCGATTGTACGTATATTGCGTCTTAAAGCTTTAGGATTCACTTAAAATAGTCGAGCGGAAATAAAAAGTTATTGCTCTTTATCAGTATAAAGAGAGAGAGAGAGCGAGTAGAAAAATAAGCGCAAAAATATAAAACCACATCCTGTTCCTTTCAATGAAATTCCAAATCTTGCTGCATCGTTATACCGGCAAGTCCCACAGAGCCATTTACCCCCCGAAATCAGAATCTAATTAGCAATCTGAAATTCGCTACAGCACGCGATATCCATACCAGAACGCAGTAGGGGCACGTGCACCTATATTTTAATGATCGTAGCTACGCGCCGCGAGTATTAATGCAATTTAAGAGCTCCGCAAAGTTTCGCGTATATGCACGCGGACGACTCGTGGCGCGGGGTGTATAGGCCAGAAAAGAGCTTCGGCTCCCGATCGAATTAAGACGAAATTATCGGAAGCGACGCGCCTGCGTTTTAGAGGGAACTTTGTTAACGGCGAGCGCGCAAGCTCGGCGCGCGCGCTCGACGCATTTTTTTTTTCTTTTGAACTGATATTTCGACGACGACGTTAGCGCTGACCTAAAACGAGTGACCACCGAGCTTTGAAGCTGGAAAGAACGCTTTTTTTTCCAGAGGCGGCTAATTGTTGGAAGCTGCGGACCGGGAGGGGTTTCTATGGAAAATTAATTCTTTTTTTTTTTTTTAAGAATTCGCTTCGCAACACTTGAAAATTGACGGAATCGATAAATTATTTATGCCGCGCTGTGTGCTGAAATAATTATTAATCGATTGGATTGAAAGTGTATTAAAAGTCCGAATGCGCGCCTTTAATATTTCAAAAAATTTACGTATCAATTTGCGAGATGGCAAATTCGGCTTCGGTCTTTTAAATCCGATGCCACTCTCGCTGGATGTTAATTAGAGATAATTAGGAGGAAAGTCCGAGTTCGAATTCAGAAACAGCGCTAATTCGCGCAAGCCGATTATCTTTTAACAAAGCACGTGGCTCCTCTAGTCGGTACTGTGGATTTAGCTTATTAATAACGCGGGGCTGTGCGCCTGCGGTTCGCTGTGTAGGCGAAGGGAGAATAAATTTAGCTAGGAATGTATTTACGCGCGAATGGTAAAGTAAATGTACCAGTATGGTAGGAGTGTTAATTTAATGGGAGGATGGTGGCCAGTTGCCGGGACAGAGGCAATTCTTGAAGAGTTCAGCTACATTTATCTTCAGTCTGTTCATTGTTTAGTAAAGTTTTACAAGACTACGCAGATAGTCTTTTTAATTAATCAAACTATGTTGAAAGAATTGAAAAATTGTTGTTCCGTAACTTCGTCGGAGAAAGTATGTTCTGTTTGCTTTAAGTAGTTAGACTCTAAGTTGGATCAGACAGCGGATCATCAAGTGTTTGTTCATGAAGATTATACATTAAAGCCGTATTTTTCTTTCATAATGCATACGTGCAGTGACAAAGTTGTGAAAAATTGAAAGAGCTCGATAAACGAGTGAAAATACCTAATAGTTATAATATGCTTTGATTAATGGCCATAAATTATTTACTAACAATTAAAATACTGAGTTTCTCATGAATAATTTTGTTATCCGCCACTAAGAATTTAAGTTTAAACAATGATAAACCTTATAACCATTCTACCTTTTCGCGGGATGCCGAATTATTTATTGTATTTTGCTTGGTTTTAATCAATACTAAATATTTATCCCGCCGACTGAGCCGTCGGAGAGTGAGTGCTTGCTGAGAATTTTCTGTGTTTAGGAATAGCGGGAATGGGGAGAGAATTTAATAAATCAGAATTGTATACTTTTCGATAAAAACAAGTTAAATCTGTTCTTAAATAGCACGAAATTCTTCACGAGATTCTTCAAAATAAAACGCAATTTTAAAACTTACTAGTGATGTCTGTGCTCGCTTCGCGCGCGTACATGTATTTTTTTTCGTTTAATGATTTTATAAACATTAAAATAATGATTATCTTTCTATATA
>JAWWEO010004171.1:0-46289 GCA_035582975.1 Ormyrus labotus
GTAAAAAAAAACGTTTCATGCTAGGAAATTATATTCTAAAAAGGTTAGCTCGTTGCTACCCAATCTTATTTTATACTGCCTATTTCCTAGGTAAGAAATGTTTTCTATTTCTACCAGGGTATATGATAAAGATTACCAATTTTGCTTTTGTCAAAAATGTACTTGTCACAATTACAAAAATCTTCAGAACTGTTTTTCTTTTAAAGGTAATCCCCACAATTTAAGACAAATTAACTTTTCCTGAAAACAAAAGGCTATTTTAGTGCTCATTACGTTCGCTATATTTAAAAAAAATATTTTAAGTCTCTACCTACTTTGACTGAAAATATTTTATATCTTGATTTTGCAATAATTGATTTAATAAAAATTTCACAAACATCATTTCAAAGTATTTACTATGTTTGCTATTAGTTCAGTCAAACTTCTTTTGCTTCACGTAGCTACGCCGCAATAATTACTTTTGATGTATTTGTTCGATAGAATCCATTATGTAAATCTTGTTGAATAAATTAAGATGTTTTGTCGATAACTTAAATAAATATTCTCCATCTCATATGTAAAAGCTTCTTCAGCTGCATTTAATGAATCTAATGAGATTGAAAATTATTATGTAACCTGTTTCGTTGCAAGATTTTCTTTCAGCACTCAGCATATTTGAATAAAAGAAGTTGTTTGAGGTTCACAAAGGGATGCTTTTTTCTTTCGGCGTTTACCAGAGATTTATTCCCTTTTATTATCTCGTATTATACTTTGGCTTTTGTAGATAAATCATTCAGCGTTAGTGTGGGGAGTGAAAGAGGGAGATAGAGAGATAACACTGTATTCGATGCCATCAGTTACAAAGTCACGATTTCTTAAGGACATTGTAGAAATGAGAAGATAGATGGGTTCGCAGCTTTGGAAGTTCAGCATTTATCGGTAAGCAGAAAATAAATATGCTTATTTTTTTTTGGTATGAGAGAGACTCCTTATCTGAATCGGAAAAAGGACTTTTTCCTGAAATTATGGTAATGTTTGAATAACTTGTAACCTCTAAGGAAACGAAACAGTTGAAGACTAAAACTGGTATTTCAGTGCGTTTATAATACAATCGGAAATTTATTAATTAATTATTTGACAATAAAATTTCTTTTTTAAAGTAAAATAAAATTAGAAATGAAACCATTTTCCATTATTCCTTACAAAGGAATAGACAAGTTGAAATACTAAATGGATTTTTTGTCGAACTACAACAAATTATCGTAAATGAAAATGCCGCATATGGCGAAGAGCGCAAGTAGACGTCGGAAGAAGAGAAGAATGAATTGAGGTGCGTTTGGCAGTAAGGAGGGAGCCTACGTTGGGGTTTCGACCCGATCGGCGAAAGGGAACCCGCTTTCTCGATTTTAGATCTTCGAAGAAAGAAGAAAGCGCTAGGGACCTGGGTTCCTCCAACGGAGTCAGATACCACTGCGAAAACGGAGGCGAGAAAGAGACTCCAGAAAAGAAACTGTTGCAAGACACACTCCTTCGAAATACGTGTCCAGGTCTTAGAATTCGAAAAGGTTGAAGCAGCTCTCCACACATTCAAGCGCTAAATCCTCAGTCCCGACGATTGGACCCAACATCCACGCAGAGAAGCACCATCACAGGTTCGAGACTTTCTGCGAACGCGCTGCGAATTATGCTGATTTTTATAGCGACGTCACTCGCTCATTTTCATTTATCGATCGTCGAACGCTACAGTGAGAACAAAATTTCTTGAAATCAAAGAAAGCTTCATTGCGGGTAATCGGTTAAATATTTTTTTGATTCAAAGAAAACATTCTTTTATTGAAATAAACCCCTTTTTAATGGGAAGAAAGTTTCTTTAAAAAAAGGAAATTTTATTTAGTAAAAGAAAATTTCTTTCCATTAAAAAGGGGTTTCTTTCAATTAAAGAATGTTTTCTTTGAATCAAAAAAGTATTTAACCGATTGTCCGCAATGAAGCTTTTTTGATTTCAAGAAAATGTTTTCTCAGTGTACTCGCATATTATTTTTAAATAAATAAATAATCCGTATTTAAGATCTTGAGTATTTCAAATCATTCCGCTTGCAAGGGTGTTCATCCTCAATGAATCCTCTTAATTTTAGTTATTTTGTTTCATTTAAATCTATATCTATCGTGCACAAATTCATATATATATATATATATATGCACGATAGATTCAGATAAGAAGGATTACAATTTTGTTCAATAAAATGGAAACTATTCGATATGGAATGAAATTTAGAATAAAATTCAAACCCTCGGGAAATGCGAAGATATAACGAAATCGATTTCTAGTTTGTGAATTGATAGGAATTTGTTTCAGGTAAAACAATTCATTTTTTTCAATGAAATGCCGCGAGTTCCAATTTCTTAAAAGATCAGTTTTCGAAAATTAAATATGAATTAATTAATAATGAAGTAGCATATTTTAGGTTCAAAATGCAAATAAAATTTTGATTGCAATTATGTGGAATACAGTTCCGCGTAATAACGTAACAATATCAAAATTCATTTCATTTATAATAATATGAGTTTAATTACAAAGCGTTTTCAACAATTATTCTCTTATTTTCACAGTTCACATAATAATGATACGACATTTAACTGCGTTTGAAAGGCTTTCAAGTATTAACCGTATGTCACTTTTAGATAAACAATGTTCATCATAATAAATTATATTTATTGGAAAGGAGGTTTTGATATTTGTGTTTTAATTGTAAAATAATTGCTGAAGTAAAGAGACTGATCTAGACTTAGTTTCACCATTTTCAGACAATACTCACTCGTAGCGCGACTTGAAGCGCAACAGGTTGAATTTATAGTTTAAGATACAATTTTTGCTGCATGAAAATATGAATGATGTTTCTTTCCTTAGTTCCGGTGAAAAGAATGTTTCACAGCCTTGAAACTGTTATATATTTAGGTTTAAATTGTCGGTTTGCCTTTCTCGAGGAAAAACAATTTAGGGGTGTAAACTCAGCGATTACGTGCGTCATGCGCACTACTCTCTTTTGTAACACCATCACGGTTCGTATTATTAGTTAAGAGAAAAAAAATATACTATATTTATTCGATCGGCTGTGAGTTTAGTGACTGAAAGCAAATCGAAAAGCTATCACAGAGTCAATTAGTTGTAGATATAAAAATGAAAAAAAAATTTCAAGACATTTTGCGAAAGATAGTCGTTAAAGCACCCGAATAATTTGTCCACTTTTGTACCCTTTTTTTTTCTAAAGTTCAAAAACCTCGGCGTTACAAATTCGAACGGTCCGCTCTCGATTGATGTAGGAAAAAAAATTGCAAAGCTAGCGAATACATTAAAGATCTTTTCACGCGCGAGAAAAGATACTACCGAAAGGGGGGTTCGTCCTCCACTTTTCGAAGACCGTTGAATATTGCTCGCGGGGCAGCGCGTGGGAGTCGATTAGGATTTATTTCTCCCGAACTCCACCGGGACCTGCGGTATATATTTTTAGCCTCTGCCAATAATTCGTTATCATTGAAATGGAAAAGGAATGGAGGAAAGGATCGAAAGGGAAAGCGGCGAGGCAGCCACAATAGCCGAAGGCGGAGGGAAACGCATAGCGCGTCGTCGCGCTCTCGTTAGAAAGCGTTCCGAGCTCTTTTTATCGTCCGGATTACTGACAGTGGCTGTGTGCTGTGCTATCGCTTCTTTCTTCTCCTCGGTGCAATAAAAGTGCGAGAAAGATTGAAGAACGGAGGGAGAGAGAGGAAGAGAGAGAGAGAGAGAGATGGCTTTATCGATCGGGCGCAAGACAGGAGTCTCCGCGTGCACTTTGTCTCGTGTATATACGCAACTACGCTCTTGCGCTTCGAAGCGAAGGCTCCTATTATTCCTGCGGAGTAGAAGCACTGCGATCTCGCTTCATATATCGGGCAGGTACTGGTTCTTGGGCGAGCGGGTACGCGCGTCTGATCGTACGTACGCTCGAACTACTTGTTTGTCTACGCGTTCCGAAGCATTAAACCGCCGGCGTCTGTTTCGTTCAATGCGAAATTCGCACGCAATGCATCACTCGACGAGCCATTAGTATAACGCCCCGAGTGTAAAAGCTCGGCTCTATAAGCACTGTTCGAAAGCTTTTTTCGGGCCGGCTTTTCTTCCGCAGCTGCGGCGCGTCAATGCAATTGAATCGGGCGCCTCGGTCGTAGCGGCGGCGCTGAAAATCCTATTTTCCCCCGGGAGTTTCTACTCGCTTCATTAACCACTTCTATTACTCGGCGAACCTCGATAACGTTCGGGGCGCGCACCCGCACCGGCCAGTTATAACGCCGCGTAGAGAGCGGTTGCCGCGACACGGGATTTTTCGCTGCCAGTTTTAAAAAACAGGAGCGTCACATTAAGAACTTGACGGGACGTCCGCGCCGCGCGGAACGGGCCAATGCGGTCGTCAGATTCGATGCTACTTCCTCTCTTCGGATGTTAATGCGATGTAGCTTTGCGTTAGCTCTCGCGTGGTCGAAGCATCCCTTTCGAGGCTTTTTTCAACGTTATTTTTTTTGGCACATTTTTTTTTTAAATTTCTAGATAACGTCAGCGGGGATTCTGAGCAAATAATTTATAACGGCTGTCGACTGTTTAAGTAGTGCAGGAAGATGTTGACCTATTTTATCTAGTAACGATTACAGAAGGCAAAGTTTGATACGAAATCGATATTGAAAAAAAAACTGCAAATTCCCGTTAATTCGAAAGTAGATTATTATTTCAAAAGTAAACTTTCCTAATTCCGATTTATCAAGATTTATTGTTTGATTAAAAAGAAAATAAGCCTTACTGTAGCTAGGATCAACTTCGGTTCGTCGCTTTAGCACACGCAACAAGTTTATAATTGGTTTGCTTAATTTAATGTTGGTAAACAGTCGTGGAGATGGAACGCGCTTTTGACGTTTTCATACCACAAAAAGGATAAGATTATTTGAGTAGAGGAGTTCGTTTAAACTTGTTATTCACTTCCTTTAGCGATTGCCCGGTTAGCTTATTACTGTATCAATGTAATCGAATGAAATTCTGCCTTTTATGAATAGTATACTGTTCGTTATTTACGTCACAAGATTGTGTATTTATTTCAACATATTTTGTGTCCTTTGCCATTTTCTGTTTTCTATTTTCGTTTCTCCTTTAACCGTTTTTATTGTTGTATTAATTTTACGGGCAAAAAATAAATCGTATGGTTTTATATTTGGTGCACATTTTACAGACAATGAAAATTAATTAAATGTTGCCGTGGATGACATTTTTAATCAAAATTTCAATTAGAACATTGTATCATTTTCACTTCTATTGTTATATACAGATATATCTTCATTCAAAAAGAATGAATCAAGTGTTTCGCATTAATATTAATGGTACTAATTTTCAATGTAATTAAAAGCCAGATTAAATGAGAAAACATTACGCAAAACGATTTTAAGCAATACGAGAGAAGACAATTAGCAGTTATTTTTAAAATTGGCATCTAATTGAGAAAGCGTAATCATTCAAAGGCTGCAAAAATTATACGTTAAATTAAATTGAATTAGTTTTTAAAAATAATTGGCTATCCTCTTCTCTTAAAAAGAACTCGAGAAAAAAATTCTGCGGGAATCAAACCATTATTTTTTAATTAAAAATCGGTTTAAGTTTTACTCTGCAATTTGAAGCTTTTCTAGTCTATTTTATAGGTCATAATAGATCGTTATTTTTAATTAAAGTTTTATTTTATAATTTTATTTCATTATTAAATACATATTATTAATATTTCTATACAGTATTATTGCATTATTTATAGACATAAAGTTTCCTTAGTACTCAAAATTTTTACCTTTTTTTAATTAAAATGCATAAATAAAGATTCTTTAGGATACTAAATCAAGTTTTCAGTTCAAAGTACTTAGGAAAAACGTTTAATGTTAATCGTAAGAAGTTTTACCTGCGACTCAATTTAACTGTAACAGCTCGACAAAAATGCTAACGACTAAAGCAGTTTTTAAGTGCCTGAAACAGACTGAAATTAGAAACTGACAATTTCTTTGTGAACTCTAATAGGAGCTTAACTCGGTTCCAATAGGAGTGCTCTTAATGCATAGATGCCTCGAAGCCAATTCAAATAGGCGCTTTAAAGCTTTTGATAGTTTCCCACTGCGCGTTTCCGCTTCCGCAAAAGGAGAAAAGAGAGTTTTCATCGCGGAAAAAACGTTCATTTTTTTTTTTCGTTTTCATCGTCCCCCAGAGAACAAGGGATTCTGCAAGAGGCGGAAACGCTTTCGCTTTTTTTCCTTCGGCCGTTTCCTCCCTTATTCGGGTCATCGCGACGTCCGTGATTGGCTTATGCGTGCCGGAGCTTTTAAGTTTCTTTCCTGGAGGGTTCTCTGCCTCGGGCTCTCTTTCAAATAAATCGTTATCGCCGCCGACAAACACCGGCGGCACTTCTTGCTTTTTCCGGCAGTTTTTTTCGAAGGTGCGTTCTCAACGGCGACTCCTATCAGCATTTTTCGTAAAAGAATTTCCTATACTCGCCTGTCATCGGTCAAGCGCGCGAGCCGTCGACAATTTTCTATCTCTTTCCTGTATATGCTATAAAACGAACAAGTTCGCCAAGGGACGCTGTCGAAGGCGGATCGATCGTTAAGCGCAAAAGGCTTCCGACTGGGCCCCTCTACTGAGTAGCTGGACGTGAAAATCCTGCTGTAATCGTATAAAGCGCGCTGATCTGTGAAGACGCATCTGAAATCGCTTATTTCTCACGTCGCAGCATCGATATGCTAATGGGAAGCACTTTTTCTTTATCGATTCTCAGCTGCGTTCGACGACTTTTTTTATTTAGCCTTCTATGGAAGCTTGTGTCGAATGATAAGCTTTTATGCTAATGTGATTAGTCAATTACTGCGGATGAAAAGCTGAAAATTGAAAAACTTTTGCCGTACGTGACTGAAAAAGATAAAATAGAAATTTGCATCCCGTTATAAATTCACACTTTTAAATTGTGCGAGCTTTTTTGGTCTTTACTTTTAGCTAAGCTTCAACGTAGGAGCTTTTCATCAAACTTTATAAAACTTAATGAGTGGATTATACTTATACTTGTAGAGAATGCATTACATTTAGACCGCAGCTGTTATGCAAGAAATTATTTATTTTTTAAGGGGTTAGGTACACTTAAAAGACGAAAGAACACGCTTTTTTTAGGAATTCTTTTTAACAACGGGCTTTATTATTTATAAAAGAATGTTCTTGAATTTAAATTATCATCATCCAAAGAAGTTACGTAAATTTTTTTTAAATGAAAATAGCAAAAAATAACAGAGTTATAATAAATTTCGCAGAGGTCCAAAAAAAAGGTGTTTTGCGGTGTGCAGCGGAACTCAAGACTGGATCATCTCAAACAAAAATCCCGATGAGATTAGTTAAATAATAACATTTCTGTGTACTTGAACGAAAAAATTTTCAAAAATATTTTTTGAGAAAATTGCGCATTTGTTTCTTTCGGTAAAAATAACTCATTTTGCGACTATAAAAAAAAAGAAAAAATCTGAATTACAATATCGATCCTTCAAGTACACCAGAATTATGTTGTAAACAAGTGGTTAAAATTTGATAGCGATCGTTAGAGCCATTCTCGAGATATCGTGCACAGCGACTTAGAAAATATCGTTTCGAGAATAAAGTTTTGAGTACGATTTATATTGATTTAAATTTTTGTTTTCAACTTACATTGAATCGTCTACTCCAGGACTATAAAGAATACATTATTCTTCAACGGAAGTCTCGTGGAAAGCAATTTGCGCGAAAAGAAATTCTAAGTGTACCTAACTGCTTAAGGCGATTATTAAAAAAACAATTACTTAGTAAATAAGTAAACGAACATGAAGGTACGCATGTATACTTTAGTACTAAAATTAACATAAATTGTAACATCTATCCGAACGCGAAAGGTTAAATAACTTTTGGAATAAAATGTGCCTAGCCTAAAGGCTAGCTTTTCAGAGTCTTCCGAAAGTGAGTGGAAATTCCGGCGAGATAAGAGAACAACGAAAGCGACATTTTAAGTGCTAAAGCTGAAAAGCTGAACTATTTGTTGAAAAATGGAAAAAATATCTTGCGGTCACTTTAATGGCAATTTGATAAGTTAGTGCAAAACAAGATTAAAGAAAATGCCTAAGGATAAGTAAAGTTTTTAAGAAATTCAAAGAAGTTGGAATCATCATTCTTCATATTTATAAAACTAAACTAATAAAACAAAATATCTTTTTCCGTTACTAATGTAATAGGTAGAGGATATATCATTATATAATTCATCATCTTAAATTATTTTTATATTTCTTAAAAAATATATTTTACACTTTTTATTTTAGATAAATACATTTCTTTACTTTGCCTATTATATTAGAATTTAAATTAATAGTATTAAATCTTTTTATAAAATACTCTTTAAATTTTAATACATTTTAATTATAATTTTTTGCTTCTTTATTTTATAATTGTTTAGGTATTATAAATTTAATTTATCTTACTTTTTCTTGAGACCAGTTTTAAAATCTTTTTGAAACAATAATGATACTGAATCGCGCTTTTTAATTAAAGCAGGTACAAAATGTGTGGCTATAAAAGTAGGGTGCAGTTGGGTTTCGACTTTTTTATTTCACAGCTAGACTTTTAACTGGTATCGTTGACGTCTTACCGTATAATGAAATAGTCTATTATTCTATTAGAACTATTTTTTTTAATAATACTTCATTAAAAAGCCCTGAAATCCGAAGCCGAATAATATTTTAATCGGATTTATCAAATGTTTTAGCTTCTTTTATAAAGTTCTTGTTTATTGAAATGAGTAATTATTATTGACCCTTAATTGGTAATACGACTACGGTATTCAAACTGTGCAAAGCTACTCGTTCCAATTAGTACGATGTAATGAATAACATAATTCAAGAGGTATAAGATTGAATTAATTAAAAATTATCTGTATTATAAAATATTGGTTCAAATTAGTCGTTAAAAAGTACATCTTTTAATGTAATAAACCTTAAAACATTGAAATCGATTTCTAATTAATTAAAATTTTTTTTTGTCGTATTAAAACAAAGCTGGATTTATTATAACTAGATATAAAATTTTACATTAGAATAAGTCCCATGGAATGCAATTATCTACAGCACACCACGTAAACTTTCTATATTATTTTATATATTAACAATAATACAACATTTCTTTACATTAGTAGTTTTTAGATGTATTCCGTAAGACGAACGGTAAGAACTTGGTATGAAACGAAAAATACGAAATTAAATTATGCAAGCGAAATATGGAAAACGAAAATGTACAGTGTAAGCATTAAATTCTAAATCTTATTACTGAGATATAACTGAAAATGTTATATCTCGTTCAAAAAAAAAATCTGATTTTGTAGAATAATTCGATACAATTACACATAAAATTTTGATATTTTGATTGTTTAATATTGCATCTTTATATTATACTTTCATGGTGATACAAATTCATGAAATTTTTCTACTTGACACGCTTGAGAGCTACTCCGTTCTTGGGACGTACGAAAATGGTAAATGATGCTATTCGTACCCAATTTATTAGATAGAAATTCAAGCTTGCTGTTTATAAAATTATTTTATACAAAAATATATATATTTTTTCGAAAATTATTTGCATAATTTAAGAGATTAAAAATAATGTTTATTTTAATATTGAAAATGATAATTTATTTCGAAAGTAAATCTCAGTTTTATCTTTTCACAAAATCATAGAATCTTAGAAAACTTCATTATCTATCGTTTCATAAGTAGAGACTTGTAGTTTAAGCGCATTGCAGAACGCGTTTGTAATTCGCCTATTACCAAGCGATTCTTACAAATTAATAAGAGTATCGCTTTGTCCGCTTCATCTCTTATTCGCGTCCTTCTTATTTGCTAAGTCTTATTCTCGAAAATGATTAATTCGCCTTGCGGGCTCTTCGCTGTTATTGTACACCGCAGCACTGCTGTATAAACTGTCTTCGTTTCTTAGTTTTCCTCGACTATTTAACACAGGAGCAGCTAGACGACAGGCTTGAAGGATTGGTCAGCTTTTACTGTTATATACGTAAATCCAGAACAATAACAGAGATATATCCTGAAAGCTAAACGCAGCGTACGAAGACGAGCGTTCGCTCTACCGTTTATTTATCTCTTTCAAGAGGACAAAACAAGCCAGAGAAAGGAAGAAAGAGAGAGGAGGGTACGAATAGAAGGCGAAAGTTGCTTCGTCTCGACGTACACTACTTTTGCAATGTAAGGTTGCCCAGGGATTGCAAGAACGAGCTATAGCCAAGTGCCGTATACTTTAACTTTCTTAATTTTTCTTACTTTTTTAATTACAACTTCTTACGACTTTATGAATTATTGAAAGTATTATTTTTATTAATTTCTACGGAAAAAGCGTAGCTGGTCATTTTTATGCCATAAAATAAAAAGGATTCTCTCGCATAAAATAAAGTAGAACTTTCTTGCAAAGTTAAAAAATAGTCGGTGAATGATAAACTTATTTGGCCTAATGATCAATGATTTTCTTCCAGTTTTCTATTTTTTCTTAATTAATTCTTGAGGATTAATCATTTTTAATCATATATAAACTGAATATTGAATTACTTAAAATCAAAATTACAATCTCGTACTCAAAAGCCAAGTGGCAATTTTTTATACGAATAACATTGCTATAAAAATTGATATTGTGAAAAAGATATATCTGTAAAATTCATCACAAATTTGTAGTATACTTGGATAACAATTAGAGGATCATTAAATATAAAATTATTAATTCCAACACAAGTTTATGAATATGGATTATTCAAAGAACACTTGACTAATTTTTATAATTATTTTTGAATTCTCAAAATATATTATGAATTAATATTCAGTACTTTGCAATTTTTAGGCAATTATAATTTTAATTAAGTTGAAAATAATTTAAAAAATTTCATTTAATTTAAATTTGACTTGCTGTCGTTTAAATTAATTTCTACGTTAACACTCGTTTCTTCGTCAGTTTTTAGATCTGAGCATTTTTTTTAATTAAACTGCTTCCCTGTAATTAAATGTTTAATAATAATGCTTATACTTTCAGTAAAATCTTTAAACTACGATTTTCTCCACCTACGATTAATCAAACAAGATTAAGGGATATAACATCGTTATGGTACATTAGATACCTGAACTTATTACAAAGTTGAATCTTGAAGAATAACTTTTCATGTGTTGACTTATATTATTCTCTTCATTTATCACAACTAAAATTACTTTATATTGTCAAGGCTTATTTGCTATGAAGTATACTTCATACTAGGGAGCTAAATAAAAAAGGAGAACATATTTTAATATACTATGATATTTATCAAAGGTTAAATAAATAATAATAATTTTATAATGTAAACAAAATTCTAACTTTAAATAACTTTATATAAGTACACCCTCTTTATTCTGAAGTACTATTCTAAAATTTTAGTCTGCTACTAATAAAATATGAATTTTCGTGGTTTTGATTATCGCTGTTATTAAAATCCTTATTCCGGTGCGCCTGTGATCTAGTGCAAAGTTGTGCTTCCTCCTAGAGAAAGTTTTGTGATATTTTTGGAGTTGTTCTAAAAACGTGTTGTAATTTTATTTTGAGGTATCAGGAACAAGAATAAATGGATTTAGAAAAATGTGTGTGTGCGCGCGCGTGCACTGAAAGGATTTTTACCTTCACGTCTCATTTTTTTTGTGATGTCGAGTCAAAAATTCTCTTTTTTTCGCTTCCCACATAGCAATAACTGTCGTAGCAATATTGCTGCAATACTGCAATGGCACGGCAACATTGGTGACTTTTCAGCAACATTGCTGTAATATTCAGTGCACACACATTTTTCTAAAATTTCGCGTGGCAATTAATATAATATTTTTTCAATACTTTTTTAATATCGCGTCGTAACCCTCACTACGCAGTCTTGTTACAATATTTCGAGATGCTATATTGTTTCGCAATCTCGCTGCAATATTCCTGCAATATTGCGGGATGATATATTGCCGCGCAACCGAGCTACAACATTTTTTCAATATTGCGTGGTGACATCCGCTGCGCAAGCTCGGTGTCATATTCCTGCAATATTGCGGGGTTGTATCTCGACACGCAATGTCGCTACAACATTGGTGCAAAATGGCGAATTATTATTTCACCGCGCAGTCTCGCAAAAAGATTTTTGCAATATTGATGTATTGTCGCGCAATTTTGCTGCAATATTTCTTCAATAGCGGAGTGATATTTTGCCACGCAATTTTTAATACCTTTTTAATATTGCGGGATGATATATTGCCGCACAGTCTCACTACAATATCATTGCAATATTTCTGTAATATTGCAGAGGGACATTCGCTGCGCATCCTCCGCTAAAATATTTCTGCAACATTGCAGAATACCACTACCCAGATATCAGCGTGTGCCGAGCACGGTGCTCAGCATGGCGTGCCACCTATAGGTATACGAGGCGACAGAGTAAAGCAACATAAGCATCTTTACGATATTTCTTATATAGGGGTTTTCGGTATTTCGGGTAAAGATCGGGAAATTAGAAAATAAGAAAAACATGTAAATAGCCGTGTAAATAGGACCGCCACGCAGCCAACACCATACAAGATCCCAGAGAAATTAATAAACTCAAAAGAAGGGATAATCCCCGTAGAAATTATTCATTTTCCAAACGTCGAGAATCCAACTGATTATCCTAGGTATTGGTTAGACGTGAAAATAGGAGGCATCGAGATCAAAGCACTCCTTGACCCCGGCGCAGCGCGAACTGCAGTAGGCGCAAATTTCAACAGACATATAATGGTACCATTTTGAATAATATAAATGAAATTTACCATCTGGCACCATCAGACTAGACAATGGGGACACCACAGACAATGGGAAGAGATCAAATCGCATTTTACGAACTTGTGATGAAAAATAGTATTTTCGCACTTGCATCGAAAACTATATTCCATGTATAATTGCTCCGATAGCTACAATAGTGGGAATAACTGCAACGTGGAGGCAATTGAATGCTCCTCCGACGCCCTTAAGCGTTGTTGATACGCTAGTCTAATCACGGTGCGTCGTGCCGCCACGTAGTGGCCACTCTCAGCAACATACTTTTTGCATATCGCGCACAAAAATTCGCCACACATACGAGGTCTATAACAAGTCAGATTGATTTTCACCTTGCTGGTCGTATGGTATAACGACTACAGCATTTACATAATTTATAGACAGCATGGAATCATTTATTGTATGATTAGAATCATCCTTGTTTTTTAATAAATCAGATCACATTTAAATAAGGTAATATATTTTTTTCCAAAATTTAGTTCTATTTAATTTTTGAAAATTAGATACGATAGACGTACCGCATGAAGCAGGTGTTTTCCCCACGGGTGTGAAGCTGGGGCCGATGCAGTCAACCCTCGTACGCGGCAATTCCACGTTCTCGTGCGAAAATCGCCTGTTTTGCATTCTAGTGTCAACATGTATTATCGAAATGCATAGCAGCAGCTTGAAACATGTTTACTATAATAATATATGTTTGTAAATAAACTATACCTAGAGTACATCTTATGAAAAACTGAATAAAAACATATTCCAAGCAATTTAAATAAAATCTGGTTTATTAAATTGTTTATTGTTTTTAGTAGTAATTACGTGACGTACCTAACACGTATTAGAAAGTAATTTAGCGAAGAACTTCAAAAGATGTAAAACAGAAAAGCTGTCATTAATAAAGTGACTTGTGATAAAGTCACGATAATTATGCGCATAGGATTTGCAACTCTGTACAACTAGAAATTATAAGTATTCATGTTTATGTATTTTTAATTATATATGCAAGGCTAAGTTAAAAATTTAAAAATATGCAATTAAAATTTTTTCGAGAATCTAATTATTTATAATTTTAATATTTTCTAACTTCGAGGTAGTACGTTTTCGCAAAAGCTTTTATGATAAAAGCCCTTAGCTTCCGTGTATTTCTTCTCCATATAAAAAAGTCGTTTTGTTGATATTTCTATATCGTGACTTGCCTGAGCTATATCGCACATTTTCAATATACATACAAATATTTCAGCGCGAGTATCATTCTGACACGTAGAGAAATCGACTGCCTATACTAAAGAAAATAAGGTCATTTCGATACCAATTCTCTCGAAAGCCCAAAGCTTTTGCCCCTAGTTAAGCGTTCACTGTGGCCCGGAGTCTAGCCCGCATATTATATAGGAAGCAGTCTTTTCTTCTTCCGCAAATCGATTTCTGCTTATATATTTCATCGCATCAAGTAATATATTCTCGCAAACAGAGTTTTCCCATATTTAAGTATAACATTTTTTCAGCACCGTAAATAATAAATTGTATTTATATTACATTTTTATGACTGATCAAGCATTTGAAAAATACTTCTTTTCCATTGTTCTATGTAAATTTCGTTAACTAGAAAATATTTTCGAATCGTCCGTTGATCGAAAAAACATTATAAGATATATAGTTTGATAAAGGAGAATGTTAAAATAAATTGTGTTTAAAGAGCTATGAGAGATTTTTAAAGCATGAACGTCAATAAAAAATCGAATCTGCAAAGTAGAAGGAAAGCTGAAAAAAATATGTGCAAAGTGTACAGTTCTCTAATAATCAGTGAAAAAGATACACGTTTAGTCAGAAAGCAAACGATTCAGATATAATCCCATCGTATTTTTTGAAGTGTCAGCATATTTTTTCCCGTTTTACTTCCAGTTTACAGATTCGATTTTTTGGGAAAATTTATGTTTTGAAAAGCTCTATTACGTGGTACTACTTTCGCACGTTGCTTTTTATAGGCAATTTTTTCAAGTTTTTCTGCACCCTACTTTAGATTTATAAAGGAATAATTTGTTTTGAGTTCTGGAGACGTAAATAGATCGATAAAATAATAAAACTTCTCGTTCTACTGTTTTGATATCTTTACTTATGATTTGATCCCAGAAATTAACAGAATTTAATCTTTTAATAATCCTGAAATTTGATTCTAAGGTTATACTAGGCTTTTAAAATCTACGCAGCTATCATAGTTATTAGCAAAATTTCATGTAACTTTATTTGCTTCTCTATAAATTAGAATAAAACAGGACTAAGGGTCATTCCAATATCTTTGTCGTTTTTAAAAGTAATGATGCAATTTGTTACAAGGTATATTAGAGCAATGCTCAGCCATATTTTAGTAAGCACGTGAATTAGTCTAGATAATTATATTGTTAAGATTTTGACGAAGGTAACGGCACTCAATTTGTCGTGCGTTTGGTGTCAATCAATGTGATCGAACGTTCATGACACGCTAGAAAATTTTGCGCGGAAACACCGCACAGAATTTGAACTATAGAATGATTACCAATCAATCAATATAAAAGGAATCACCCGCTTGGACAGCATAATATTTTAATCATTTATTGTAAACACGAGAAAAACTACGCTAAAAAAAAGTAATTAGTTATATCTACTTATTTCAAAGATCTATCTGGTCAAAAGAAATCAAGAAAAGCTTAGATATTGGAGCTAAAGATATTGATGAGAAAGAGTACAAACAGATACAACATATTTCTTTTATTACAAACTGCAGTAAGATTTTTTGTAACAAGAATAATTGATTCTAATTTTTATAGTTTTTACAAGTTTGAAGTCGGTTTTATAAATTTTCTTTTTTATAAAAATAATTGAAAATTTTGAATATTAAACCTTTTTAATAAATTTAAGATTTTGCAAATAGTTAAAAGCGGCTGCATGTTATAAACTAATATTTTAACTTTTTTCTTCAAAGTAGTTTAGTGAACTGATGAACAAATAGAGAATCTATTAACTTTTTGAGTATCAAACACAATAGGGACTCTGTACACATACCACACGATTCAAGAGATTCATCTAGAATAGCCTGAAGTTACGAGCATAAACTATTTTCGTTTAGTGGTTTTCTAAACTTATTGTTATTTTTACGAAATAAACTAGTTTAAGTTTTTATTGGAGTTCGCATAAAATAGTAAAACATTAAATTACATATTCTAAAAGTAGAACGTTTATTCTAAGATTCTACAAAGTAAATTAATTTACGTACATTGAAGAGTAAGTTATTAACAATTATATCTTTTAAATTGGGTAATCTGATACGCTAATGATTAAAGTCATTGTTTTCTCATAATAGATTTTAATGAGGTAGCTTTGAGAGCTTTTGATAACGATATTGACTGTTCATGTGAATTCTAGTCATCATACTGTTATTTACAACAAAATGAATTGATTGTAACATAAGCAAAATTGATATTTCTGCGTATATTGAATTAGTTATTGATAGTAACTTTGCAGATGATCAAAATTGATGTATAGAGAATTGACAAGAGAAAAGATTATTATTATTTTTATTTATAATATAAATTTAAAATATGATGATTTTCGCCTAGCTTTGAAAGAACAAAAATGGAACTACCGATATTTACAATAAAAAATAGAAAGTTCAAAAGTTTAAAAGTGTTTTTAGTATTTTCTTTACAAATTTTAATCACTTCTTTAAGACAGTTACGAAGTATTTCTAATCTACAAGGAGAAAACCTGAACTTTAGGTCACGAAATTTTCCGAAAGTTTGCAATTTTTTTTTTCGTAAAATTGTTCATAGCCTCTCATCTTTTCATTCTAATAATAAAACTGATAATAAGAATATAAAACTTTATAATGGTCGTCTCTTCGATGTTCGTATAAAAATTGTTTACTAGTTTAGCTATAATTATATATTCACATTTTGTTAGTAAGTTGATAATTAAAAATAAAAATATTATTCACGAGTTTTTTTGGATTAAAATATTTATGAAATTTTTTACAGAAAATTCTCTACAATTTGATTCTAAATTAACGTTTAACGTCTGCAGTTTGTTTAAATTTTTATTCTACAGATGTGTATTCCGACAGTTATGTTTATCTTTAATCAATCGATGATGAACTTTAGCCGTTAACTATAAAGCTTACCGCGCTTTTGTTTATACTCAAATGCTTGGGCTTATCCCATTATAACACTTTATCTCAGGAACATTCAACACTAATTTTGTTCTGCTTAATTAAATTTTTCCAAGAGAAATGTGTGTATATTTACATAAACTGCTCGAACTTATGTTGAGGAGGTAATTAGGACTGCGAGTAATGTTATTCTTTCTTTTCTCTGGGATATTCATTAAAATTTATCCTAATGACCTACTTTTTGCACTAATATTTTTTCCAAGAACCAAATGAAAATTTTTTTATTTTTTTTGTACCTTTGAAGCCTGACTTGAGAAAGACCTGAGCAAGACTTTTTTTTACACGGGATGTCGTGATACTTTTAAAATTATAATAATCTTATACATATTTCGTAATTTTTGTTTTCGTTTTGTATAATACAAAGAGAAATATCCATGGCAACTATTTAGAAAAGTAGTTGATTCCCTGGTAGAAATCGAATTCTATTTGTTAAAGATACTATATATATTTTAAAATGCAAACATTGAAATGTGCCCCCAAAAAGTAAGAAAAATAGAAACATTTTTCTTCGACCTGTGAAATGCTTTTTTAAATCTGTGAAAACCGAGGTTACCCCAATTTACCGGGGTATCCTGTGTAATCTTTACGTCCCTGCCAATTGATAATTTGATTTAGGTTATTTGAATTATACAAACTAACGACGTATGCGAGTTAGCGGTAACAATACGATGCTTATCTCATTTTTAGTACTTTATTTAATTGCAATTTTCTTTTGATTGAATATGTGAACATAATGTTTTTATTGATCTAATGGGTTTCTCAGAATCAAAAGTATAAATATATCTTTGTTTCACGGAGACTCGTGATTTTATTTCGGAGTATTAATCGATTTTGTTGAGAAGCCCCATAAGGCTACATGTTAAAACAAGAATTTTTTGAAAGCGATTTTTTCGAAAATGCCTTCGTCAATCATAGAATTTCGTTCTTATAAATGAAGCTGGCATAGTTTATTTACACTATTGCCGAGTTTTAGAGATGTACGTGATATAATTAAAAAACGCCGAAGACTTTAATTTAGTAAGTCAGTTGTACAAAGATGTAGTTTTTTAAATTAAATACAATATATAAATGAATTGTAAAATTAAACGAAATTGATGAATCCATTCTCTTTCAGTTAAATAGTCATCAATTAAAATTCTAATTAATTTCCCGTGATACACGTGCATGTATTTCGGAAACCAATCCATAGTATAACTTGAAAAGCACCTATGCATTTCAATAACCGATCTAATTTGTTTATTCGTTATCATTTGTTGCACTCAGCGTCACCTGCATCCGCGCCATCAATCATCTCGTACAAGAAATCTACAATACACCAAAGAATCAGCATCATTTTTCAATTGAAGTTAGTTCGGCATATTAAACTGTTTATCAAAGCCGGTAGTAAAAAATGGCCCTAAAGACGATTAATTCAGTGGGAAGGGCTCCAGGCGTGTTCCGGCACAGTTTACGGATGCTCATCGAGTCGGCTTCCGCGCGTTTCGCGCGTCATGGGAGCATTTCCCGCGCAGCCCGCGTGCTCTGTATCATTCATATATTTCACGCCTCCGGGAATGTAATTGCGAGCGTGCACAATTTTTATGCTCCCCGAAGCGCCGCACACGCACTTCTCGAAATCTCGGCGCACGCGCGCAGATGGCATAATTTGCGCGCGGGTTGAATAAAGCGTGATAGCGGTAATTAACAGGCGAGAGAGAGAGAGACGGGGATTCTGGCTTTGATATCTCGCTATCCGAAGGCGGATAGTCTGGGGGGCGCTTCGGCTTAGCCGATAAATCAGGGTCGCCGTTATCTGACAGGCTATCTTCTCTCTTCCGATGCGGCTTGCGGGTCGGCTTAGCTCTCTCGGCGTTTAGCGGGTCCGATATGGTTTCCGGTAGGCCTACCATTAAGCGACAAGGTCTCCTTGTTTACGCGCGCACGAGGACCGGGAAGAAACTCTTGTGCGCCGAGCACCGAGAGCGCATGAAATTACAGTTAAACGCTGCGCTCTCGTCCCTCGCCTCGGCTGCTCGTTTAATTTGCCTAATCAAATAATTATTTCTTTAAGAGTACAACTAGACTCTAACAAGACTTGGGATGTAGATAAAATATTAATTCTATAGTTGGTGTAAGTTTGTCTGGGTGGTAGTAGCTAAACTTTACAGAATTAGTCTAGTATTTGAGATACGAATCATCGGGCACTGTGCAATTAAGTGTAATCGCTGAAAGATCGAGATAGTAAAAATTCAAAACTATTAAAAGTTTTTGTACTTTTTTACTGGGCTTAATTTTTAGTGGATCTATTTAAAACTTCTTGACATTTCTAAAAAGCTATGCGCTCAAAACTTACTGACGGATACGAAGCTTTCTTAAACTTATTTCATTAAACTATCCTTGCATTCATTAAACATCTCTTGCTCACCTTCAGTGATGACTTCATTTCAATGACTTAATAACAATTTTAATGCACCGTAAAAATAAATTTGCGTACAAGTAATTTTAACTTTAATTTAAATAAAAAAAAATTTACAATTTAAATAATCGAAATTAACATTCTATTATTAATTCAGCAACAAATTGTTCAGTAAATAAAACGATTAAGTAAACATTTTCAATTTACGGTCATAATCAAGGGAGTCTATATAGGAATTTTCTCGAAAATATTCAAAGTATTTTCTAAAATAGTTTAGAAATTCTCATGATATATGTGCGGACTGGTATAAGTATAAGTATAGAGCTCCAAAATCAAATAAATCTCGTTTAATAAGATCATCTATATCTATATTATAAAACGAGTTTTCAAAGAAATAAAATATAAGTTTAGTATACGTTGTTCAAAAAAGTGATGTCTGCATCAGATAGGTTCAACACAAAAACTAGCAATCAATTCGACGCTCAGCTGACTTTTACCTACAATGGGTTTTTATTTAATTCGGTGAAATAAATTTCAGAATGAACAATGAGCGATAGTGCACAGTCGATATAAATATGATCAATGATAAATAACGAAGAAATGAGCAATTTTTTGAAAAAGAAGAAGGAAAATGGGTATCGAAATAGATATAAGTAACAGATGCAGCTGAAAATATTGATCTAAAGATGCATTGCGTTTATTTGCTCGGTTGAAATTGTATCGGACGCTGAAAATGTTCTTGAAATGCTGAGGGCTCTCTAGTGTATTCGGTACTAACAGCCGAACTGCTAACAAAAGATCTGATCATTAGCTGCAGTGCAGAGTACGTGTAATTTGATATTCAAGAAGTGGGCTGCATTCGCTTTAATTAAAGTGAAAAAGGAGGTTGTGTTTAATGGTAATAAAAAGGTAATTCTCGGTAAATTAGCTTTCATAAATATACGATCCTGCATCGAACGAAAACGCGGAATTGAATGCTATAAAATGCAGGCTAAATATTCCGCTCGAAAGGTCCCCAATCGTACTTCGATTTAGCTGTTCTACCTCTTACAGAGAAGGTTTTGAAACGATGAAAAAAAGAATTCGCGGTACGAAAAAGACGTAAAAACATTTTTGGCTCACAGTTTGCTTCCACCTTTGATGCGCTTTCAGGGCTTTCGCATCGACGACTTAATAGTATCTGTGCACAACCAATCGCTCAAATACATACATATTCGTGCATAACTAAAGCTCTCGGCTCTGCCGCCAACACAAGATTATCCACACTCGCTTAGCCTACTGGAACTAGATTATCACGTTGCAGCATACGTCACATTCTTTTAAAAACAGAAATATAAATTTATTTTAATAGTTTATTCATGTATTATGAATTGGCAACGATGTTTATTACTTGAATCTGTATGATAATTATTAAAACTGTAGAATAAATATTTACAAGGTACACTTCGTCATAACATAATCAGGTTACTCCGAAATATTCGACGGGATCAACTTATGAAGCAACTGACGCGTGGAATTGACGAGCAAACCGACAAATCCACTCGCTAAGTCGCGACGGCTTTTCAATTCGATTTTAACTCCGGCGAAGGACCATTTAATTCGAGCCTGTAAATGCGCGCTCGTAACAGGCCAAGTCTTTAGTTCACCCGCTCATGCATATATTCGGCGAAATCTCCCCAAGTCTTCCGAGGTCTGGGAGAGGAGAACAGCTCGGGAGGCAAGATCTCCGCGGCAAATTGCAAACGGCGCGCGGAGGATTCATCGGATAAGCGTCGGCTGGGCGGTTCTCCGCGCCGGAAATGAACGCGCCGGATGCGTTAAGATTTTATCCGCAAGGTGTGTATCCCCGAGCCGCTATATGAGAAAGAGATACACAAGAGATAAAGGAGAGAGAGGGAGAGAGAGAGAGGCGAGGACGCGTCGATATGCTCAGTTGTAGCATCAGTCGCACGTTTTATTATCGCTCGGCGCACCCGGCGAACATGTAATTCACCCCATTGCATATTTCACTAAAACGCCGAGGCGCATACGCGCTCGTAAAAGTGTCGCGGCGGCTAAAGCAGACGGCCGAGCTGGCCTGATCGCGTATACGCACTCGGCGAGCTAAGCTAAGCGCGCCGGGCTCTCAAACGCCTTCGATGAAACGCTTTGAATTCACTAAAGTGGCGCACTTTATGGGACCATCAAATCCTTTCCTTTAAATAACTCCAATAAAATATATATCGAGGCGAAGCTGCAGAGGCGTTCCGTTTTTATCCTTCGTGTATTGGCGCGCCCGATCGCGGGATGAACACGCAATTCGCGGTCGCCGATAATAACCCCGCGGCTGAATTTATGCTCCTGTAATTCATTCTGAGACGCGTGATAAATTCAATGTATTAAGGAAAGGAGCTGCCAATTTTTCACCCGGAGAAATTCATTTTCTTCAACGAAATTATTCATTGGACGTACGTATCTCCGTGAGAACACAATCGATACGAGATTAATTGCCTCTCAAATTTTCTTTTAGCTTCAAGATTTACTTTGAGCGTTGTAGTCACTTATTAATTTGTATCAGCTTTATAGCTTCTTTTTTATTTCCTATAAAATTATTACAAAGAACGATTGATCTTCATTGTTTTTTAAATAAAATTTTACAGACTTAGCACCAATTTTTACTTAAACAATTTTTAATTTGCGTTTTGCTTGTCCAAACATTATTAATTATTATTATTTCCCACTAAAAAATTTTAAGTATATAAATAACTATAGTAATCAACAAAAAGTACTTATTAAACGTCAAAACCTAATTTAATCAAAATGATTATATTATTACATAGATAAGAAAAAAATCATCATAATAATCATGAAATTATTAAGAAATCTAAAATTTTTAGGTTTTTTAAAATGTATTTATAAAACGTAAGTATAACATCGAAAAATAAGATATATATAGTATCTTTACTTTTTAAGAAGTAAATTTTGAAAGTAGACGATGCCAAACATCTGGTTTATAACAGCTCAAAGTGAAGTTCAACGCCGCCACTTTCAATTTCTGACCTTGAACGTTTTAGCATCAGTACTTAAATTTAGAAAAACAAACGTACTCAAATTTAGTCTTCACGTCGATAAAAAAATCTTATTTTGAGAATAAAATATATATACTCTAGTAATTTAAAAATTATCTAATATTTTTAAAAATTCCTTCCTTTAAAAAACAGCTTTCAAAAATTACTGATTTAATTTATAAATACAAAGTTTTTTTTATTACTTTTAAAAGTTTAAAAGTTTTCCATAAGAGGTAACAATAAAATTTATATAATCGTAACTCTTGAAAACTTTGCTTATAACCAGATATTTTGTTAGCAAGGTACACACATACACATTTCGATTTACAATAAAAATTTTAGACGAATAGATGAAACTTTGTAAACTCGAACTATGATTGTTTATAACTTTCGGGTTATGGATTTTTCAGTAACGTGACTATTCAACCGAACACTTGTTTTTCAAAAAGTTGCGAACTCTTAGACGACATGATTTAAAAGAAATCGATGTTAATTGCTAACTTTTAGATTTACAGCAAATTTGGCAATGTACGTTAAAGTAGTAGATTCTTCCACATAATATTTATCTTTTAAAAAATATCTGTTTCAATCTATTATAATTATATACATATATGTATTTATTTAAAGCATTTATCATTCAATCTCGTGATTTCATGAAATCTTTACAGAATATACACATATTATGGTGTTAACATAATGAGAGATTTAAACCATTTTATTTCCTTGCTTACTGATGAAAGGTAATCGCGAACGATTTTGAAATTCTTTGATTGAACGAGTAAGTTATTTGTTATTCGTATCAAAGCTATCAAAACTTTTCAAACGCCGGAAAGACTATTATCAAGATTAAGTTTAAATCGCTGGCAGTTATTGCGCATAATAACATTCATTGCGTTTGTTTCAAAGTGTTTGATCCAGTGATCTTTGTGATATTACTTCCTATAAAGAGAAAACTCCACGATAACAAGAATTCATTTTTCAAAAGAAAAAAAAAACAGATTTGGGTAAAATAAAATGTAACAAATTTCGAGTTATCTTTTATAATTTTAAGCTAAAATAAAACTTCTTAAAGATGATATGATATGAACTTTATTGGTAAGGAAATTTTTAGCAAAAACTTATTTTATATTTAATAATAAAAGTTTCAGTGATTACGAAAGCTTTTCCAAAACTAAAATGAATTTTAAAAAATAACATAATTACATTGGTTTTTATAACTAATTTTACATAATATCTTGCAAAAGTTAACCATTGATTATTATTGAAGTTTAAAACTTTTTATAAGATGACTTTTTAAGGCCAATCTTTTTACATTACCTATGTCAAGTACATAGGTACATACGAAAGAAATTTTTTCAAAAATTTATTGAATATATGATTAAAAATCACATTCTATAAATTTATTTTATAAATATATAATCTGCAATACTTTCGTTCGAAAGTATTTAAAGTATCATATTTTTGCAGCACTATAACTTATCCAACATTACAGAAGGGTTGTAAAGCCATTCCTTCATATATATATGTAAAATAATATCGTAAACGTAAAAATTAAAATGTACCTAAAAAGGTAGTAAAATACCAAAATTTCAAAATGAATACTTAAAATTTAAAGTTATCATAAAATGTTTAAAAAAAAATGCACAATTTCTTTTTTTAGAACATTTATCTTTGTATACTAAATAATAACAAATTCTTTTTGCATATATACCTGTACTTACTAATATATAAATATGAAAATTTGTTTGTTTGATTTCATTACACCGATTTAAAAAAATCTTGAATAAATAAAGTAAGTAATGTGGAACTTTTAAAACTTGCGTCAGTTTTATATAAAAAAAATTTGAAACATCAATTGCAAACATGTCTATATTTATGTGTACAAGTGCACCTTCAGACCAAGCGAATATTACCGACTTTTAAAGGTTGGAAAATGCAGCATCCATAAAAATAAAATAAAATTATAAAAGTAATTATTAATATTGTCAAAAGTGCAAATTAAATCACAAAATTAAACATAAAATGTTTGATTTTGAAATTAATTTGAAATTTTTTTCGAAATTCTTACAATGAAAAAAATATAGCTAAAACAAGTGCATTTTCCGTAAATTATATCAAATAACTTAAAAGTTCAATTGATTTCACATAGAATTTCTATTGATGTGACTTATTGAATTAACAAAATTTAATTTATTTAACAATATTTAGATTAATTAAAAAATGTTCTTTTCACGACAACAGAAATTGCATCAAAGAAATTCCAGAAATTCCATCAGAGAAAAATACGATTCCACATAATGTAATTAATTGAAAATTTAATTGAATCCAATTCTTTTTTGTTAGTGTAGCAACTAAAAAACTTTTCAAGATTGTATTTAACGGAAAATATATCTATCAATGTGAAAATATAACTCACATAATATATTGAAACTTACAAACATTAACGTAAAAACTTTGTTTTATAAACCTTTTTACAAAATTTCAGAATCAAAAAGATTTGTCCTTAGTTTGCTATTGGCACCTAGCAATTCTTACCACACTATCTGATTCGACGAAGCGTAAAAAATCCTTCCCAGGTTTTGGGGAAGTTAATGTATTGCGTTTGACTTTTATTGCCTATCTTCGTGTTGCCTGTGACTTTTACGGTGCGCATAAGTTTCAATCTTTTTATGTAGAATACGAATATTATAAATATAAGTTTGTGTTTTTATAATTGGGGGCTAAAAATTGTATTATTAAACATAATATTATGTTTTAATTGCTTTGATAGATACTTAATTTGAACCAAAATGAAATAATGAAGTAATTGTTCAAAAAAGTTAAATGTACATCGAGAATTCTCTGTAAAAGTATTAAATATGTAACGATAGTCGATATTCATTAAATAGTAGAAGCGAACAGTTTCTTTTATATCATGCGTAAACAATAAATAATAATTTTTCCTGCAGCGCGAAATGCATGAAATTTAAAGAAAAGAGTTTAAATTTAAAAAAAAAAAACAATCTGATGGAGTTCTATTATTCTTTTCCGTTAGGAACAGAAAAGTTCTGTCACCAAGTCACTGTTTTAAGAAGAAATTTCTTGAAATATAAATAGGAGACAAAAGCTATAAGCTTTCTTGATTAGCTGAATCAAATGTAGATTCTTATTTTACGACTCGTGTTCTTTCGACAACGTGTATATATTTAAAATAATCTAATGTTTTAAATGTAAATAGTTAATAAAATTTTATTTTTTTTTTTTTTACAAAATACGGCCGCTCGTTAAAATCTTTTTGTATATTTTTTGACACAGTGGAAAACATTTTCAACGGTTGTGAATGAGGCACACGTAATGGCCACTAGTTTATGTGACTTGACGTATAAAAACCGATAGTTATAGATATATTTTTTTATCTTAAAGCAGAAATTTGTAGAAAAGTGATGAAAAGAGAAGCTTTCGTTGAATAAATATGCTAAATAATAAAACAGAATTTTAATTTTTACAGACATTCATTATACGTATTCACAAATAATTACACAGGATTTTAAAAAGTTTTCACGTAAATTTAGATGATAAAATATGTCAGTTTTTGTAAATAATGCGGAAACCATTTTAGCAATTTGTAACTTTTCACTTTTGAAATATTTAAATAAATGTTAAAAATTCTAAAGTTTATATTTTTTTTATTTTTAAAAAAGTTTTTCGTCTATTAAATTGCAAAACTAAGCAATGATTTGACATGGTGACATCTGTAAATCTAAAATTTTTCATTCGAACGCGTTGATAAAGAATTATTTACTGTTGAATTAAACCTTCTGTAATTTATGCATTTTGTACACTTGCAAAGCAAACCAAACTTTTGATGATATAAAACCTATATTATTTTGTTGTTTCGACCAGTTCTTCCGCCACACGTCCAAATGCAAATCATAGATTCGAATTAAAAGTTAGGGCGAATTTAGCATAATGATGAATTTTTTATCATCTCCCTGTGGACTCATCGTTAATCGAAGGCATCGAATGGACATTTTTATTTATCCCTGAAAGCACGCGGCGCACTCTCCAAGTCTTCCTCTCTCGGTGGCAGCTTTTTTCCAGATTTCCTCTCTCAAAAACTTTTCCAACGACTTCTACCTTAAAACACTGAGTTTTTCTCAAAGCAGCCACGTCGAAATTCGAGTGAAACGAAACCAATCCCCACAATATTGCAAGATCGAAAAATCAGAGAGCACCTTTGAAACCCTATATCCTCCTACCTTTAAGCCTGATAGATGGATCGTCTTAAGATGTCACTCTTCCGCGGCGCAGCAGATCCCGTTGCCCGATTACTTTTATCGGCGATATCGCCGATGAAAACCTTTTCACCAAAAGTTGGCAGGCAGCAAGTCAATTAGAATCCCTTCCTCTTGGTTTCGCACTTCTTTTCCTCTCGAAGAGCTGAGGCGCAGCTGCAAAAAACGCGACATTCGCCGGAAGGTGTTGCGCATTGACGCATCGCAGTGACGGCTGCCGATCCAGTCGGCGATCGCATATTTCGCGCAACGTCCGTCTCGGCGGGGATCGCGGGACAGAAGCTCCAGCGGTCGAAGAGCGCGGCGCGCAACTGAAATAACCCGCGCCGCGGCAGCCGCTGGCTGCACGATTCTCTCTCGGCGCGCGGGCCGACGCAGTCGCACAGCTTGCCCGGCAGCGGCAAGGAAGCGCCTCGGCCGTGGGTGTAGGTATGCGCCGTGAAAAGCTGAAGGGGTGCTGCTGCCTCTGTGTCCCTCGCCACCTACCGATGTCCTACGGGCAATATTTAGACCCGGGAGGAGGAGCACACTCGGCTGGATGCTATTCTCCGCGTTTCGGACGCAGGAACTTTCCAGGCATTGCCCGAGGGTTAGCGCGATCGCTGTCTATCGCTGCTTGTTTACCCTATCTTGACCCAAATTGCCGATGAAACGGCGGAAGGGGCATGGAAAAACTTGTACAACTTTGACGAGCTGGATTAAATAATAAGGGACGGCTGCCTGGCTAGATTTGCCGGATAATGCGAGCCCTGATCGTCTGCAATATAATTTCGTGTACATAACAAGCGTATTAATCACAAGAGAGAACTACTTCAACAAAAGAAGAATAGGCTTTTACTTTGCTTTTCGTGGATCTTGACGGCGGGTTACAGGCTTGTTTGCTGCAATGATAATATTAGTACTCACTTTATTGCATAATTTCCCAAAAGAAAACTTGTGCAAATATTCCTCTTTCCAATAAAGTATAACTGTAGAAAATCTTATAAATCAAAGCCTTCTTCGAAAAGTCTCATTTATTGCAGAGGTAAAGAGAAACCACTTCAATATTTTACCAATAATACGACGCTTGAACTTCTTCCTTCTTTTTAGATAAAAATTACATCAAAAACATTAAATTATTAATTATAAAAGTAGAATAATGTAAAAATTCTATTTGTATAAAAAATTACGTGGTGATGTTAAGGATAAAAAGCTTACCTTTTACACCATATTTGCTAAAACTGTTGGGATTTGGTGGAAAACCTGTAAGATATTTTATTCAAATTTATTCACACTCTGCAGCTCACAGACTGGAAAGCAAATATTATACCGATAGACTGTGGACTGAAAATAAAATCAGATCCTACTTTTTACAAATGCTTTTGATAAATATGCGAGATTTCAGAACAAGGTAATGTAAAATAAAAATAAAAAATCCGAAATAGAGGCGAGGAAAGATTCACAGATTATTTTCGAACATTTAAAATAAAGTAAACTCGGTTTTCCATAATTAAACAAAAAAATAATTATTATCCAAGCTTGTAGTAACATTGTACCCGCAGATACGTGAAAAATTAATTAGCGCGAATTTCCTTCGTTTCCCCGGTTAAACGAACGTTCCATTCTCAAGAAGAGCTTTTAATATACGAAATATTTAGAATCCCGATATCGCGCGAAAGTGTAAGATCTCAGCCCGCAAAACGTAAATGGGCCGTGCAAGCTTTTTAATGGCTCGGGCAAAGTCTGGTGCAAATGGGCGTAATCTCGTTTCTCCGAGGTTCTGAATTTAACTTACCGGCAAATTGCCCGTACCTGGAGTATACTTCGCGGTTAATTATCACCGTCACAAGATCACTGCTCCACTGGCCGTTGCGAGTTCGTCGGAAGAATTCGCTGTGTGTTTTAGCTTCGGCGCTCGTTGGCGCGTCACCCCTTTCGCCCTTTATTCCTTCGGCCATTCGTTTGTATCTGATTCTGTCACGAGCAGACGGCTATACGAGGTGATCATTCAAGCGTGTAATGTTAAATTTAAAGTGGAATCGCGCAAGCCACGGCTCTCCTTTTCTTTTCCCGTTACAGTATTAGTCCTTCGCGCAACGCACTTTATATAAATGATTGCTCCGTGGTAGGTCGTTCATCAACGTCCGACGTCCGTTTGATATTTCATGATATTCATTGGAATGAAGAATAATTGTTCATTTTTCCTAATTATAATCGTTCGTTCGAAGGGCAAATACTTTTTCCCCGCTGACTTCCCCTGTACGTATTTTTTTCCGTGCATCTTGGTAATGTGTCAAGAAAGGGGAGTGATTAGTAATTACTCATGGGTCGAATAATTTTAAACTTTGCCGGGTAAATAAATTGGCTTCCAAGAGTTAGCCCGGATTATAATTACTAAAATGCTTGAAAAGTTAAATAATAATCCCATGAAGCTCGATGTGGATGCTTAATATGTTTAAAACTGTCTGATAATGTAATTAAATTTTTTAAGACCCCCAAAACAAGAAGTAAAATTTGAGGTCAGCCTCTATTAAAATTTTTGATACGACAACTTCAAATAATAAAAGATTTTTCGTAAAAACGTAAAAAAGAAAATTAAATTTTTAAAATACTGAAAGTTTTAGGATTACTTTCGTGTTTTAAAAAAGAATTTCGAACAACATCTTTTACTTTAATCTTTTAATTCGTGGAATCGTTCAATTCATCAATTCATTTGATTTTTACTTAAATGTTCGTCATGAAAGTATAACTGAAATCGAATTAAAACTCGAGTAATTTTGAGAAACATGAAGAAATTTAAATACCAAGGCAAGAGGGAATCAAAAACCCATTATGAAAGCGCGAAAATAAACATAAATTAATATTGATTATACGATTCCAGTTGACAACCTAAAGAGTGACATTGAATTGAAAAAGGGGTTGGAAATTTATTCGCTGAGAAGTCACGTTAATGTATTGATTTTGAAAGTTTAGACTGGAATTAGTAAGCACGAACGCGTTATGAATCAAATTATGAAAAAGATTTATAAGCCACTGTTCAAAGGTATTAGATTAAATAATCTTGTTTGATTAGTTAGAAGATCCAATGTATCCAAAATTAACATTTAAGATAACATAAAGGCTTTTTAAGCAAGATAAAATCTTTATTAAACTATAGCTTCATTGTTACCAATTCATCATTAATCTTATTAATAAGCACAACGCAATAATAATAAAATGAAACATTAATCCATTTTTTATTAAGAATGACGTATGCTGTTCCGTTCCTATTTGTGTAATCTATCATCGGGCCATTTGTTTCTTCGCGAGTTAAATGTATACGAATTATACATAGATCTTAACAGGCTACTCCCATAGTTCACTCTAGAGATTTTCCTAAAATAGTGCTGTATATTTAGATGAATAATGCTGCTTAAACCTGAAAATTCTTAAAAATAGTTTCTCCGATTTCATTAACAATGCCTAGACCTAACAAGCTTTAGGCAATCGATAAACTTGCTCTTCAAATCAAACAAAAGTTTCGATTCAAAACGAAAGGGTTTAAAATTTATTCGCATTCGAATAATAGAAATTAGAAAGAGATTTAGTCGTTCCGGGGTAGTTTTTATGACTGCGAACGCGCTGTAAATCACAAGGCACGTGGAACGTAACAAACGGTACAGAAAAGGGAATTAGGTCTTGAATAAATCCAGGGGGGGAAAAAGCTCCTGTCGATCCTTAAGACCCGCGTCCGCGTCAGATTCAGCTCGCATTTTCTCTGAATATATCGCCCGGGGAAGCTCCGCGCTCGCTGTGTAAAAGCTCGTACTTCACGCTAGGCGCTCGCCTCTTCCCCGCGCGCGGCGCACGTTTGTTACGCAGTATCGAGAAGCATTCTAGTCAGGTTTTAAGCCCGATGTAATACCGGAGCACGCGAACACATCTTCTACAGTGACGCGTTCCACTCTGGCAGCGCTTTCCAAAAGCTCGGCAAGAGATTTATATACGGTCGCCTGGGCGCTCCTTTTTCGCGTGTGTGTGCGTGTGTGTATGTGTATGTATATGCTTCGTCTTGACCATGATCTAGCACCGATATCCGTAGCGAGCTGAGTCCAGGGCACGCGCCAATATCCACATTATAAAACTCTTTTCTTATTTTATCGGGAGGACATAATACTTCATCAGCAGCTTTTGTTCTTGCAATGATTGTTTATTTTTTTTTTCAGGACAATTGCAAAATCATGCCTGGGTGCGTCTATCGTTTCCTTGGAAAAAAATTCATTTGCATTTATTTCAATAAGGACAGTCACAATACTGCATGAAAGAATTATTTCGTCCAATGTGTTTTTTGCGCTTAATAACTTTATGGATCTATGACGGAATTTATAGGGAATATTTCACAATAAATAATTAATTAGAAAATCTAAATTTAATTTTCTTGAAAATGAAGATAATTTATATAATAACTATATTTCTGAAGTTCTGCGAGCTTCATTTTCAATTGAGATTCATAACCTCGTTGATGTATTATACTGATTTATAAATATCTCGGACATTATTTGCAGACTCCCCGCTGTGGTCTCTTTGAAGTAAGTTTTATTATCAAATTAAATTTTATGTTTGTACTCTCGCAAAATCACATTTAAACTTTTTAATTTAGACACAATAGTTCTTTGTTTCTTGTTAGTTATTATTAAAATATTTAAATTTTCAAACAGCAAACTGCAATAATTGTTTTGTCTATATTGAAGTGTTGATTTAATTAATGTTTATCAAACTTTGTAATAAAAAAGTACTAATTTAACTGTATAAAACTACCTTCTATTTATAAAATAAATCTTTTTTTGCCAAATATTTTAAATGCTGCCAATCAATGCCAACCGTTAGTAAAGTCAACAAATACCGAACTATTTACATTTTGAAACAGTAACAATGATTGATAGAATTTGGTGAACAAAGGAATATTTAACTATAATTGCCAAGGTACTGAAGAAGTTCTTTTTAAGAATTTAGTGCCAAATTGCAAGTAGCTAGTATATATAGTAGTTTTATATTTAACGACAATTTAAATAATCTCTTACTTCCCTAGTGGAAACTGAAAACATTTTTGAAGTAATTAATGGCCAGTTTTAAATGGCAAAGTAGTTAATGGCCATAAAAGGGAAATAAAATGTGTCCATTTTTCGTATATTAATGTAAACGTTTTTTCCAATATTTTTAAAACATTAAAAATGGAATGAATTCTGAAATTGCTATTTTTTCAGTATTTCCAAGCTAGTTTTATTGGCCCAGTTTAGGTACCTAGAAAAGGTCTAAGAACTGGAGCGAGAAAATGGCGACGAGGCAAAATTAATATTTTTCTTAATTTCTCACGGAAGGACAATTACAAACGTTCAATTAGTTTAAGCTACTTCTTTGCATTTACATAAGCTATCCATAGCATTTAAATGCTTTTTACTACATTACTGAATAACTGAGAACGGAGACTGAAGTGTAATAAAAATATGTGAGGTTATGTTCAAACTTGAAAATGCGCAAAAACCATTTGAAAAATCGTTTACATTAATATACGAAATATGGCCATCTTACATGGCCATTTTATAGATTAAAAATTCTACCAGGGTTACTGTGGTTCACTAAAAAAATAAACAAAACATCAAATACAAAAAAAAAAGAATTCGCCATGAAACAAAAACGAATCAGCGAACCCAAAAAACAATTTTTGATCCGCCAACACAAAAAATAAAAAAAAAATAAAAAAAAGTAAGCCGTGAACGAGGAAAATCCGTTCAGTAGAATTAGCTGAAACCCAGGCGTACATACACACAAATCTATACATTCATACCGACTTTTCAAAAACCATTTACTCTTCTCAAATCAAGTACATATATGTACTTAGCATATATGTATTTATGTTAGCGCCGATTTTTACCAGGATTGGAGCCATCCTGATGAAATCTTCCTGGGCGCAGAGATGCAGCATCGTCAGACCGTTTTGGAAAAGGACATTTTTGAAATGCTACATTCTCGTGCTTATTTTCTGTGAGGGAAACTCATAATCCCTCACGTGCGTGGGAAATTCCCATTCCCGCACGGTTTTTTTACGACTTTTTTACTTTTTTATTTTTTTCTCTTTTTTACTTTTTTTTCATTTTAAAAATAATTTGTAACAAAAATTATTAAAAATTAAATTCAATGGAATATAAATATATAATTTTATTATTTACACATCCAAAAGTAAATAAATGAATAAAAACAAAAAAATTGATCTGGTATATTGTATTCTAAGCCCTCGAAAGTACCATTTTTATGCATTTGTTAAAAAAAATATCGTCTGTTACACGTGCGGGCAGCTATTCCACTCGTGGAATAGTCTCCTTCCCGCACTTGTTGCTCAATATACTATTATGGCTTACTTTCGAGGATTTCAGTTCGTCGAAATTGAATTTTGATTTTTAATGATGTTAATGACAACGCAGTTTAAGCTGCTAAATAAAGTTAAACAAGAACATTTAAAAAGTTTATGTAAACTATATAGTTTATTGTTTAAATTAAATTAAAATTCTTTAAAAACTAATTAATCTCTAATTTGAAATGCAAATAATTGAAGTTAATTTTAAATTGCCGACCTTTTAATTATAAATCTTCGAATACTTTAGGTTCGTTTGACGGTAATTGGGGAAGTGAACAAATTGAAAGTGAAGAGGCTATTTGTAATATTAAAAGCGATGACGAGGAATGCAGTGACATTCAAAACGAAGACGAGCAATTAAGTAGCGAAGCCGAAAGTAATGAAGCTGCACTAAAGCCGCACCAAGCCCGCACTAGTACTGTACTGCATTTACCAAATCACTGGCGTACTTTACTGAGAAAAGAAATCTACTTTTTTTGCGTATGCAGCTGCGGCTGCATACCCTCATCACGAGAAATTGCGCAAGGTAAACTGGGTAAAGTAAACTGCAGTTAAGCTATTTAGCTGCATCAAATCAGTACAATAGCGGCTGCATTAATGCTACACCAATGCTGCACCAAGCCCGCACCAGTATTGCATTTACAAAATCACTTTGAAGAAGTACGGTTAGTACGGGATAGTGTCCAGAGCGGCACTACCGCTGCACTAATTTCGCGTATCAATGCGGTACTTCTGCCAGATCGATACCGCATAAAATATTTTTACACGGGAGTGACCAAATGCTTAAAAGGGGAGTGTACAACATTTGCGTACTGGATTTTCCTGCAACTTTGGGATAATTTTTCTAATGTTAAGATATGAAGGAAACCGCGATTATATATATAACACATCCTGGTGGAAAATTAACCAGTCTACCAGGCTACGTAATTAACGCCTAGTTAGTTTAATTAGGGTATAGTTTTCTTATTTCATTCGATCTGCTAGCTGGAAACTGCTTAACTTCGGCTTAAGGTGGCCCTTCCCTAGGCCGTATCAAGTAAGGGGGGCACGCAACTACGAAGCACCAAACTGCGTTCAACTCGCTAGTGCTCAAAGAATATTTGGTAGAATATTCCGAAAAAATTCTGGGAGATTCTTCAAGTCTTCTAGATTCCTAACTTTATTGTTAAAAGTAAAAACAGTGTTTTTTTTTCCTGAAAAAAACTATAAACTAAAAAAAAAACTTCAAAAGAAAAAAGTCTGTTATGAATTTTCGAAATTCGAAATTTTTTTAATACAACATTGTTTGTTTCCATCTTATAAATGTGTGTTTAAAATTTCAGATCTTAATATTTTATAGAAAAAATTTAGGAAATAATCTTGTGAAATAAAATCGCGCGGCGGCACGAATTTTTGCCGAATTTTTAATGGTTTTTTTTCGTTTTGGTTAATAACTTTTAAAAACGTTTGACGACCTTGGGGCCCTAAGGTGCTAATTAATTGCTAATTAATGCTAAATTACCTTTCATTTGATTATACTTTCATTGGTGTGTGCAATTTCTTTCTATGTTATTTTTAAAAGAGAAGTCTAATAATTTACTGTTAATAGGGAAATACATGGGAAGAACTTATTTTACCCGTCATATGTGAGAAATCGTATAGGAAGAAATTGCACACACCAATGAAAGTATAACCAAATGAAAGATAATTTAATTTCGAATCAATTAGCACCTTAGGATCCCAAGGTCATCAAACGTTTTTAAAAGTTATTAACTAAAACGTAAAAAAAATATCAAAAATTCGTGCCGCCGTCCCATTTTATTTCACAAGATTATTTCCTCAATTTTTTCTATAAGATATTAAGAGCTGAAATTTCAAACACACATTTATAAGATGTAAACAAACAATGCTGTATCAAAAAAATTTCGAATTTCAAAAATTCTTAACAGACTTTTTTCTTTTGAAGTTTTTTTTTTAGTTTATAATTTTTTCAGGAAAACAAAAACACTGTTTTTACTTTTAACAATATAGTTATGAATCTAGAAGATTTGAAGAATCTCCCAGAATTTTTTGGGAATATTCTACCAAATATTCTTTGAGCACTAGCGAGTTGAACGCAGTTTGGTGCTCCGTAGTTGCGTGTCCCCCTAACTTTAGACAACCTGGTAAAGGGCCACCTTAACGAGCAGGATGGAAAGAATTATCGGAAAGAGACGTGTAAGTACGCTGATGCGCGTGACGTTCGCTGGTCTGGTAACCTTCGCTCTCCACGTGTACTTTGTGTTTTAAAATGTCAGGAAAAACGGTCAAAACTATTTTGCAAGAGAAAAAAAAGTTAAAAAATTGCGTGAATTCGAGGAACAATACATACAAAATTATATAAACCTTAAATCCAAACCTTCCAAGCTTTTACGCTTTCAACCAGGGTAGTACTGTCATATTAATATTATTATTATTTTATTATGACTTTTTACATTAGCTTTAGCAATATAATTTAAATCAAATACAAAAAATTACTTTTATGTGACTAGTATTAGTTAGAGAAAATTCAATTTAGTTGAAATTTTTATTTATTTTAAATTACTTGAAATTTTGGGAAAAGATAGATCTTTTACATGTTCAGAGCTGTATAGTTTTTCTGCTTATGAAACGTATTAAATATTTGTACAAACTTTTCATTCACCGACACAATTGTATGACACATTCGAGATCTTTGTAAGTTTGTACAAACACTAGACGAACTTCACGTTTGAGACCAAACAATCGACTCCTATCCTAAAGCCCGTTAAAATTTTAAGCGTGGCTGCCACGCGAAAGCTATTATTGCGACCAATTTTTGGATAAAGCAAAATATAGCAAAGGGTAAATCAAAAATTTCAAAACGAATTTTAATTTAAATCTTATCTCTTAATTACAACATTTAAAAAAAAAAGATTAAATAAAAAATTAAATGAAATGCATTTTTATTCAAGTTTGCGCGAAATCAAGTTTTGTACATGGAGTTTCAAAAATTTTGTTTTTTAGGACTTTAAATATTTCAATAACAAAATTTATATTATAGCTATAAGCTAAATTTTGTTAGCTTTTCATTAAATTCTAAAATGAGCGTATAGAAATAAAATAATAAAAACGAGATAATAATGAAACAATAAATTAGTTTGGAGGAAGCTAACTGCTAATGACTTGGCAGCGTTTTTTTTTTAATTGATAGGATTTAATTTGACCTTTCTAACGTCAATAGTTAAAATACTGTACCGCTAATAGTTGAGAAGTTATAAGTGATTAAACAAAAATCGATTTTCCATAGATTTTCAATGTTAGATTGAAAATATAGCAACATTATTTAAATTAATACATTGTGAGATGAATCATCGTGAAAATTACTGTTTTGTTCGAAGAAAGACCAAGAAAATTAGCATATTTTATAGAAGATTTTTTTATAAATATAGTAGATTGTGTGTCTTGCATCCGCAAGACAGGCATGAAAAATCGAATTTTGCGTCCGCGGGGTAAAAAATATATACTTTGTTTGCTATATAGATTGTCAAAGACACGACGGGTTAGCCGTCAATAAATTATAGAGTGCAGAATTCCTGCATGTTACAATTAGACGGTAAACTTCAAATCGTTTTTGGCGATTTTGAAAATTAACATTGTTACATGCATTAAAATCTAAAATGACTATTTCAGTAAAAACGATTATAAAAGCAAAATAATTAAAAACAATTTATTTGATATTTGTATAAATTAAAAGAAGAGAGAAGTAAAGTAAAAAGATTTCTGTATGTCTCTCGTTAAAAAATTAAAAATTTTATTGAAATTCAATTTTCTTTTTCATAGCACAATAAGATTATTTTTTTTATTTTTTCAGTTTCTCTTCTTCTTCTTGCTATAAAACAAAATTGTTTACCGAATCTTGTATTTAATAATAATCATTTTTTATAATTGTCTAAATCAAAGCCGTTTTTCATTACTGTAAGACTGTTAATTTCAGGGAATTTAGGCCAAAAATACATTGAAGTTCATAGTCTAATTGGAATGTGTCAGAAGTCTGTACCCTATAATCAGAGACTAGCACTCGGGCTAACACGTACCTTTGACACCCTAGACTCCAAAATGGATCTAACCAATGAATAAGTTAGAAGAGCTTATTTTGCACATGCGTATTTGCTTAAAACCTTTCATTAGCGTATTAGAAAGATAAAGATTTGTTCTATTAAAGTTATATCAAACAATTTTATTACCATAGCAATCGATACATTTTAATCAACTTATACAATACTACAAAAGTGTTTATTTTTCTGTAATAATAAATATATGTTTAATATTTTATTAGTCTTTCTTTTTAACTAAACAGCTTTTTTTTCATAATAAAATAACTCCTCTTTTAAAAAAAATTTTTCACTCGAAAAGCAGTAATTCTTAACATACATTAGTTATCATTTCGTGTTTCCTGTTTTTAGTTTTTTGCATTGCAAATAGTGTTATATTTTTAAACCAATTTGCATTTTGAAAAATACTCAATCAAGGCAGAAGCTTAAGGTTTCCAATTATACGTTACATTGTTATCACTTGTAGTCTATTTTAAGCTTGTACTTGGATATTTGATACAAATCGTTCTTCCACTTAAGATTCGTTTAAATTTGAAGATTAAAAAATTTTAAATTTAAAGTGAGATAGTCTTCAATACAATAAGATTGAATATTTAAGAAAAATCTTTTAAAAAATACGAGTAAATCTATTTTACACATCAAAATATAACATAGCAATTCTTTAAATAAAAGCATCGTTTATTTTTACAGGAAAATTAGCTGTAAACTCCGTTGAAAAATTTTTGTAATTATTTAGCATTTATCAACTAAAATGTGCAGATAAATGTTAGTGACATTTCAAAGTATGCAAACCTGTTATGACAATGTAATACAGCAGAGCATAATAATACTGACAATGTAATACAGCAGAGCATAATAATACTGACTAATGGCGAATGTAATTAAACACGTGCTGTGGATTCACTACAATTTTTTAAAGTATCTGTAAATCTATAACTTCATTGATTAGCTCAATGCATTTCACACTTCAATTTTTCTCAAACAATTTTATACAATACTTTGGACTTTGTTACAATTACAATACATACTAGGTTGATTTTTTTAATATTTCATTTTCAATAAATAGTTAAGTTGTTTAACTAAGAAAATTTAGAAATCTAAAGTTCCTTCTGAAAGTATAGTTTAAGAGAAAATATTGAATTTTAGAAAAAAAGTAAGATAAAAATAAGAGACTTGATCCAGAAAAAAAAGTAGAACAAAAGCAACGAGAAGTGAAGCAAGGAAAGAAAGATAAAAATAAATAGAAATAATTTTAAAAAAGTTTTGCATTTGAAAGATTCATAAAAACTTACAAAATAAATGATGATCCATTAAATACTTTTATACCCTTTTTAACCAAGTGAACGATTTTTTAAAATTGACAATACCGATATCTGCTGAGAATAATAATTGAAATATATTACCCAAGATCTTAGCGTTCGTTCGAAATCGCAGCTACATTCGTAAGCGAAAAAGCGGAGCGAAATAGGGAAAAGAGAGCAAGAAGAACAAACGCGTGACGAGAGATGTGTGTGCTTTTGCGCTACCGCTCGACGGACGCAAGAAACAATTAGTGCTCTCCTCCTAATGCGCCGCTCATCCGAACCAAAATTCCTCCGCGCTTTTTTTTCTCTTCAAATCGGCATTTTTTTCGTTCGTTCCCGAGCGCCCGACAGCTCGCCAGCAGTGTTGTTCGAGCAATCGCCGTCGACAGCTACACGGCGATCGGCCGCGCCGAAAAAGTCGTAGACTGCTGGGGCTACGGGCTAACGAGACCGGCCCATTAAGAGGAAGGACAGTCCTCGAGGGCACTAGAACACGGCCTGGCCAGGATTCGCACCGGCCGTTTACCCAGACGAAGGACTCTCGAGGGGAAACGTTGGAGTGTCGACTCGATCGACGACTCGGGCGACTAAACGTGCGCGACACACCCCTGCAAACAAGCAAGCAGGTTCTCGCTCCCAGGTTTAAGGTGAGTCCCGAAACGGTCGGCTTTCAGAATCTATGTTTTCTTTGGTCCGGAATCTCCCAGGACCTATAATAACAGAGACTGAATCGAGCTTTTACTGACGAATGATTGATCGAATCGTTGGATACAAATTTGACAAAGCATCCTAAGATATTTATTTTTGGTAAACATCTCATTATCATCCCTTATTTCGTAAGAGTCAGTCATATAGATCTTGCACTTGAATGCGTCAAAAACACGAAACGATTAATACAATTATATTTGGGGCAGTGTCAATACCACTACTTCCTTCAAGTCTATTATACTGCTTTAGTGATTTAAGAACAGCCGCATTGAAGAAAAAAATATTCTGTAAATCTTTTCTTTTCTCGGTGTTAATTCTCCTATGCGTTTTATTATTGAAAGTAATAGACTTTTCTCAAAACTAAATGAACAATGAAATCGGAAAAATGTAAAATACTTTCAGAATTTATTTATAATATAGAAAAAGGGACTTGAATATATATTTAACTGAAAGTTATTATCAAGAATTCTCAAATTAAAACTGGGAATAGTGTAGTATGCAAACATTATGTAATAAAATTACGTAAAATCAACGAAAGGTTCTTGATATTCTTTTGTTAAAATAATTGATTGCTAATTCTAATTTCTTCACTTATTCCAATACATCTGATCAATCCAATAAAAGAGTATGAGAATTACTGCACTTCCAATTATAATATTCCACTACGTTATTGCTTCTCTTTGAAAATGCAAATTATAATTACGTCGATACAGATGAGCTAAAGATTCACAGACAAGGCATTGAATTTTTTATCCACAATTACTCCTTATTAACTGATTCATAATTAATTAATTTAATACGGAAAAGTAGAACACTTTCAAGTGAAATATCATACAGTGGATCTATTTGCCATTACAATATTTTATAATATATTGCTATAATCAATACTATTAAATAGAATTTGATTTTCTATTCCATATAGCAAGAATATATATTCATTTTGGAAAATCAAACATTTTGTAGTTGATTACATTTACATATGAAGAAAAATGTGTATACAATGACAACTAATAACAATGATAAGTCAACTAGCTGTTTTAAAAAAAATTATTTAAAATTGATCCCAAACAGAAATCTTTTTCAGCTTTTTCACTTTGAGTCGGATTTCAATAAGTTGCTCTAGAGTTATCTCCATCTAGCGAATCATAGACCGGATTCTACTTCAATTTCCGCAAAAGAATCTTGCAATTGATTTTTTCTGAATCTCTCTGTGCTAAACTGAGGGATTTCGATACTTAATTCTTTATAAGCCCGGTCATTTTTATATCTATTGATTTTAGGAATGCTTCTATAAATGCAGGAAAAATTATTATGATTCAATATATTTCGGGAAATGTTATGCCTATTTCAGTACTAGTTTTAAAATTTAATTAACCTTTTAGCTGTGGGGAAATTTCAGTACAAATCGACCTCCTATAAAATGCAAAATTTACCCATATAATCACTGGATACCTCAAGTAGAGTCCCCGACCTGACTGCTGGTCGATATATCGACCATCCCCGCAGCTAAAAGGTTAAACAAAAAATTTGAAATTACTATCATTTTTTTAGAGTCCTTAAAATGTATTCAGAAAATTGAAAACAAAGATAATTTTTCAGTACACTACATAACGATAAATTTAATATTTACTTTTTTAGTATTACTCTGTTGGAAAATTCACGACTTATTTTTAGCCATTTGATTAATAGTTGACCAAATTTGGCCAACCTACAAAAAATTCGTTAAAAATTGACCAAATAATAGTGAAAACTTCAAACAGGATATAATAATAAGATTAATCAAATTATATAGAAAACAGTAAGAAATAATTTTTTAAAAAATTTTTTTATATGTAAACAGATTTATATAAAGTAAAATATTTATATGTAAACAGCTTTATAAAGCATAAAGAAACAACTTCTACTTTATCTTCTTCTAAAGATAAAATCGAATATTTTTTAAGGGTAAACTAGAAATTCGATGGTAGAACGTACCGACCGCGACACGAGCACTTGTTATCACGCAGTTCTTCGTGGTAGACATCAGCCGATAAGAAACTACAGTAGCATTCAAAGAATAAATTGTCCGATGATACAGAGGGAAATGTTTTAGTTTCAAAAAATATTGCAGATGGCAACAGAATATTTAAAATTTGTTATCTTTGTTATCTACGAGTAACTATTAAAAGTATTTTTACTATGTCAATTAAAACGTGTTTAGATTGGCTTCTATTATAATTTAATTTTCTATTTTACTAAAAGTAAAACATAAAATTACTAATAATATTTTTGCTATTTAATCAGATGGTCTCAAGTTTTTGTAGTGTAAGAAAAAAAAAATGGCTTAAGTAGTATAGGTTTCCTTGAGTACCTTCAAGCAGACTTGGTCACACTTCGAGGCATTGATTAAGCTTTAAACTTTAACTAAATTCAAACCGTCTATCGACAAGTATTGTGGAAACGTAATTGTTCCAATTTGACTTTACACTCTATTTAAATCAGATTTACGCGATTGGTACTCTCGTGTATCTAAACTGGTGTCAGTTTACTAAAACTGTACTATAAAGTGACTGTTACTCGATGAAAATCAATTACTTTAAGGTACATATATGAAACATATGTATTGTAAATGTTACATTTCGTATTACAAGAAAAAATCGTTGACAATTCATTGGCACTTAGCTTTCTCCAAATTAATTTATCGTTCCTTTATTTATAATAATACTTCAAATTTGGAATTCAAATAATACATTATTTTAAAAATACAACTAACTCCCACTAAATACACAAAAAGTTTACGTTTTCAAAAAACTTCAAGTCAATTTAATAATTTTTTTCTCCAGTAATTATTGGACACAGAAAATTCATTTTTTTTATTTGATTTGAACTATATTGATGGCATGAGCGTATAAACGTGCTTTTTTTAAAAAAAAAGCTTATAACTTTTAAATTAAATATCAACTGCTCTGAAAAAAAATGTTGGTAATTAAGAATATATATAGCTATAATTTGTAAAATTTTCAAGCCCATTTGTGAACTAGATTTTGAGTGAAAAGCTGAAGACTGAAAAAAATGAGTTTTCTACGATTACGGGAGTGAAACTGATTCAATTGATTTGAAGCTTTTTATTATTTACGTTAGAACGTAAAATATGATCCTTATAATTTGTTTTTATAATTTTTGAATATAAATTATTTTTAATTATATTTGCTAAAAATAATAAAAGCTTAAAATGATAGCTCATTGGGTACTGTGATCTGTTTTAATATTGAATATTAAATTTAATCGGATCTACTGAAAAAAGTAATGGTTACTTACGCGAAGTAAGGGTGGATAAATTGTAAAAGGTTATAGAACAACTCCAAAAATTACTATCACAAAGCTTCCTCTAGGAGGAAGCAATTGAATAAAAATGATTAATATCTGCAGGTGATATCTTGAATTAAAATAAGATACTGCATTACATATTATTAATCAATTTCTCAAAATTGAAACTAGAAGTTTCAAATTTTAAACTACTATTTATTTTTTTTCGATGTAATAAAGAGCACTGTACCTTTGAATAGGAAACAGTTAAATCTGAAGAAACTTTTTTATTTCGAAAAAGAGCCTCTTACGCTCGTCAAGTGAGAATCAAATGACGATTAATTGAAATTGAAGAATTTCTTCCGATAAGGGCAATTTGTCTTACGAATTACGAATCCACAGCTTTTTTTTCATCTACATTTACTTCAATGGCTCGTGATTTGTCGTTTTTTCTTATTGACATAGTATGGCAAATTGGCCCATGATCATCCGTTCGGCGACGAAGCTTTCTCGCTCTAAGTATATCCGTATGAATGCCAGCCAAAGTAGATTTCTCCGCTTGCGAGAGCCCGAGATACGTAACAGAGGGAAAATCAAGAGGGCACAGCAGACCCTGCAGCTTCGCAGGATCATGCTAACTATCCGTGTGGCACTGTGTGCGACCTCTTTTCGACGGGCCGCTTATACGGAAGAAAGAAAAAGAGAGAACTTGAGTCACCCTTAACCGCTCGCTTGATGTGGTCGTTGGCTCGCACGCTAACTCCCCTTCGATATAAGCAAAAGTAGTGTACACCCCTCGCTCTCGGTTTCGCCAGACACACACACACATACGCGTGCGCGCGCGCACTCACCCACTTGGGGGCAAATTTTCTTTCGGAAAATAGCTTTACCTTTTATTGGTGGAGGAAATCGAATCTTTCTTTGCGCACGCGTTCGACCTATATGGAGTATGTCCTTCTATGCTAAACACGTGCTTGTAACGAGAATGCATTTCCTTACGCGCGCTTCTTGGTCAATTTCTGTACGAGAAACGAATCTTCCCCTCTGGAAATTCGTTAGTTTGCCGCATATGAAAAGTATTAACCGACTTTACACGTCGTCGTTCGAACTTTTCTCGCTAAATTCGTGCAAGTTTCGAGAATTGCTTTTCTGCGGCTATTTCCCGTTTTTATTTATTAAGAAAATTTTGAACTAAAATAGAAGTAGAGGTTAAAAATAAATTTTTAAATAAATTTTAATTTAAATTAACTTTTGTCTGTTGTACAGAAATACGTTGTAAAGCCATTGTTTCCCTCTTTTGCGTAACTATAAATAAGATAACTAGTAAGATGCTTCTATCGACAGCTATACTTTCAATGAGGATTGGAATAAAAAGATACTGTTGGTCCATTAATAGTTGTTTTTTATTAGTATAATGAAAAAACCTTAACAGCAGGATCAATAGTATCTTTTTATTTCAATCATAACTATAAAGATGTTTTGTAAAAGCCATCATAGAAATGATAGAATTTGTAAATTAATTAATTTTCTTAGATTTATAAATGTAAAATGTTGATTTTGACTACAAGAAATAATGTACTAATCTACTAATAATGAATAATTTTTTGATAATGTATGGTTTTCATTTAAAAAGATTTTTGTTATTTAATTATTTATTATCGTAAAGAAATATTTTTTATTAACGACCCTGTTGGAAGTTTTCATTATTATTTGGCCAATTTTTGGCGAATTGTTCAAATATTGGCCAAATTTAGTCAATTATTAGTGAAATGGCTTAAAAAAATGGTGAAATTTTCCACAGAGAACTATTGACCGTTTTACATTTAATTGTTTTTACACTTGAAATAATATTTTCAAAAATCAATGTTAACTTTAAAAAAAAAGAGATGTAAATGCGCTTAACTACCTATTATCATCCCTCTTCGAACATTATTATTTAAGCTTCTATCTCATTCCCTCTGTGCTAAACTTTCTTTCTCATGTAACAAATGTTGCGTAGTAATTCTGACGAGACAAGCTAGTTACTGTAATTATTTTGGAATGATCATTGTTCCGGCGCTGCGTACACGTAGCGTATAGAAACTAAGCACACTTCATTCATTTTCTAGACCCTATCAGTGAGTGAATGATCCACCTTATGCTGCTATTCAACACATGTCAACAGTTTCTCACGCAAGTATCTCGTAAAATATCGCTAATGTCTTAATGCGACGGAGTATTATAATAAATGCGATTTTAACAACGGGTCTATCTAAATAAGATGTAGAGCATCTATGTAACTGCGCAGTCACTCGCAGTGTTAATTAAAGGTTACAAAAATTAAAAGTTAAATTACGTACTTTCATTTTGAACTAAATGCTTATCTTTATAAAAATTCTATTAATGAATAAATCAATGTATTTTATTACTTATAAGGAAAGTCCACGACGACCTTTGGATCACGGATTTTCGTGTAATCTCGGGATGTTTTTTAATGTTAAAATATGAAAGAAGCCACGTCCGTTCCGCTCCATGTTCGACTTTTTCATAGTTATAAGTTCTTTTAGCGAAAATCGATGAAAACTCGATTTATGTTTAATCACTTATAACTTTTCAACTATTAACGACTTGAAAGGTGAGATCAAATCCTATCGATTAAAAAAAAGACATCCAAAAATCTATATTTGTTCAAAAGTTATAGCTAATTAAAAATTTTCAATAAAATTAAGCTAAAATTATACGAGTAGATTTTTTATGTTATTTTAATGGCCATTCTTTGTTTGAAATAACTTTTGAACAAATAAAGATTTTTTGATGAAATTTTTTTTAATCGACAGGATTTGATGAAATTTTTTTATTAGTTATAACTTTGAAAAAATTGAGCATGGGGCGGAACAGACGTGGCTTCTTTCATATTTTAACTTTAAAAAACATATCTCGAAATTACATGTAAATCCGCGATCCAAAGGTCGCGGACTCTCCTTAATTGTTAGATAGTAAAATTCATTTTTATTCAATTTTATTAAGTATTGTGCTTGTGATAATTTAAGTTTGTAGGAAGTCTTTAATAAAAATAGAATTAAAAAAATGTCCAAGATCGCCACGGTTGTCAATTAACGTAGAGGTAGATGTTTTTGCGAGTTCGGTTGTCGATGGTGCAATCCATATGGATGCCATATAAACGCAAATATTTCTAGAAGATTGTTTCTTCGAACACTAGGTAGTTGTAGTGACATATCAAACGGATTGACACTTTGACACCAAAAACTACGGAGCGCATTACCTGAACATTATTGTCGGCAACCTGGTGCTAAAGGAAATCTCTTACATTAGTAAATTGCATCAAAAACTGGTGGAACGTATTGGCTCAAGCATCGGCGATCTTGGACTTGGGAACTCCATCCTGAGCTCCATTCTCTTTTTTAATGACGTTTGTGCCTCAATAAGCTGTTAAAAATTGGTAATTTTCAATATTAAGTGTAATCTACGTACATCCATTAACCTCCAGCGAGGATGACACCTTTTGGTGTCAACTTTTGGTACTCTCATATCTTTGGTCCTTTAAGAAATTTTTAAAAGGAAAAGTCCGCCAAAGTAAGACTTTGACACATTCTTGAATGCCTGCCGTCTGCAGGTTCAATATATATATTGAACATTGGAAATTAAATTTTGTAAGGGACCACTAGGCCGACCGAAATCTTCCGCCGCGCACGCGCGTAATTAGATAAGGGAAGGGGACGATGACC
>JAWWEO010004202.1:0-46247 GCA_035582975.1 Ormyrus labotus
ATGAGCCTATTTAATAGCGAAATCATGTGAAAAAAAGCGTTTCATCGCGACCTATTAAATAGCCACGGGACTTATCTGTTAAATATTTTTCTGGCCATTTTCAATGCTGGAAATTCTACCAGGGGCTCTATCCTACATTAAAAACATCTTACGCGTTACATCCACCGAAAAAAATTTACCTGCAGCTGCTTTCCGTATCTGACGGCGATGGTGCTGATCGGCCCCGGCAGCAGATGGGTGAAAATGGCGATGGGGGCGAAGGATATCATCGCGCTGACCTTGGCATTGTACTCGGGCTTGACCGAGAGCAGCACCAGTCCGATCGTCGTTCCCATGGAGTGTCCGACGAGCGCGACCCGCTCCTCCCCGGTGGTGCTCAGGATGTGATCGATCGCCGTCGCCGTGTCGTACACGCCGGACTCGTGCCAGCTTCGGGAACAGATATTTCAAGTAGGCTTATTGCTTTTTTTTTTCCTTTTTTTTTGTGATCGTTAGAACGGAGAGAGAGAGAGAGAGAGAGAGAGAGAGAGAGAGAGAGAGAGAGAGAGAGAGCGTAATCGAGCGCCTCGGCGCGAATGGCGCTTTGAACGACGGATGCTAATGAGGTTCCGATGCTTTTTTGCGCGGAGTGCGTTTCGCGAGCTGTTTTCGATGCGGGAATGCGACATTGCTTAATCGCCTGGTCTTTAAGTTTATTGGATAAGTAGGTGCGTAGGCTTTGCTGCGCCTGTTGCAATTCCGAAAATTATTATTGTTCTCTTCTAGCGGTTTTAGAGCTTTAGGGGGGCGACTGCGAGGTAAAAATGAGTCAACTGCGTAATGGGACAAATTGTGAATGGGGGTTTAGGACAAAAAAAAAAAAAAAAAACCTGTTCCGAAAACGTTTCCAGTCTAGGCGCTGGGAGGTTTTTCCGGACAAGTGCGTCGTTTGCATTTTCTTGGGTAGCGTGATTTTGATCTAAAAAAGTTGTAGTTCAAAGTCGTGATGTATAAATCTTTTTTATGCTTTAACGGGCTCTTTTTCCTTTTAATACTCATTCCATTCGGACGAACTGTCGACCGACTGAAAGGAATAAAAATAAATACGAGCTGTTGAACGCGGCTGCTTCTATATTCATTTACATCCTAATTCATGTGTGCTCGGTCAAAAGAGTAGTTAGAATTTAAATAATTGAAAACTTTTGACGCGTAAAGGTGTCTTTCGTTTTGTCACGTTCGACAAGCTCGATAAACGACCGGTGTAAAATCCGCCCGTGACTAATTAATTTTACAAAAAAAAAAAAAAAAAAAAAAAAAAAACTGCTTAAAAACGAAAGCTTCTCGAAAACGATTCGTTCATTCGTCTCTATTGAGTTTAAAAGGATGCAGTGCTCATATTCATGAATGTGTCATCGTTTGTCTTTGCTACTTAATATGTGGATGAATCTTTCATTGTAATTAATTAACTTTCACTACATTTTTATACACTTTCCAAATAGAGAGGAGTAACGTTAAGAACAAACCTGTTGATAAGCTCAAGTAACCAATTCAAAAACTGTACCCACGATCTTCCATTAATTCACTTAATTTCTAATTAAAAATCAATTAAAAAAACGCCTCCTCACCTGAATCTCCAAAACTTCTCTTCCTTGGGCACCATCTTCTTGTGCCGCCTCCCGTAAAAGTTCCCCCTGGTGTTCAGCAGCCACACGTCGTAGCCCGCGTCGACCAACATGTAAGCTGCGAATCGCGGTAAAATCTCAAAAGTCCAGATGCCAAACTAAACTGATAATAGAGCAGGGAGAGAGAGAGAGAGAGAAAGAGATAATAATTCTTCCTACCGAGATCCTCGTCCGGCCCTCGGAGCACCCAGATGTCCGACGCGGCGAGCAGTCCGTGGATCAGAAGTATCGCGGGCTTCTTCGGGCTGACCGGTGATCTCGGACCGCCGGGCATCCGATGGAGCGTCAAGATGTAGCCGTCGTCCGTCGTGACGTCGTGCTCCTCGGCGTGGTAGCCGGTGGACCTCACGAGGTCGACCTGAAGCGGGACGGTTTTTGGTGACTCGGTCGACATTTTTTTTTTTGTTTTTTTTTTTTATACTGAGGCCTCGGAGGCTCGTTAAGTAAATTCTTTTTTTTTTATCTGATGCGCGAAAGCGGCGCGGCGAGGCTCATTGAAGTTGAAAAGGATGGTTTAAGGATTGCAAGGTTAACAGTTAAAAGGTGAAGCTCTTTATTAAAGCGATTTACGGATAAAGCGGGGGAAATGTTTTGCATTTTAAAGTGGAATAAATAAGTAACGAGATGCTTGCGTTGTTAATGTTTTTGGTAATGATTTGGTTTATGGCTTATGGGTAATTTGCATTTTTATTTACTTTTTTATTGGTTTCTCAACCGCAAAGGACTTTCTTTGTCAGTGACCTGATATTGCAATGAGTCTTTAATATTTAATAGTTTCAAGAACTTGTCTATATGGACACCTATACACTCTTAACTTTGCCAATAAATCAACTAATAAAACCTAAATACTGTTGGCATTTGAATGATTATTATAAAAATGCGAAATTCGTAAAAGAGAATCAAAAAATTCAATGTTGTATTTAAATTACTATAATTGTTTCATAAAGTTAAGATAAAAAAAGTCAAAAATCAACATTTTTAATTCAATTATTAGCCTTTATTTGTCCGCTTGTAATTGGAAAATCGGTAATGGCGCAGTGAGATGAAGGTAGTCAGACTTAATTAATGCAGTAGCAAACTGCCAATTATAGAAAATAAACACTACTTGGAAAGCTGTGCCGTCGTGAGATTGACGAGACTCCAGTTAACTAACATTGCAATTAACATGATTAATAAAATAAACAAATTTTATAAAGTAAAAAATCTCAATTTAATGCCATTTTCAAATTTCAACAGCCTTCCAAAACAAATCAATTGACTAAATAAATTCAAGAAACTCTATATAAAAAAAATAACAAGCGATCATCCTCGAACTCGTTCTCCTTCACTCCTCGCCCTGTTCTCCGCGCGGCAAAGATTCGTATCTCGCCTGCATACATACATTCATAACGAAATATCTAGCCTGCAGCGCAACTAGCGCAATGGCAAAAAGATAACGCAGCCATCTGACCTGCAGCGGCGGCCGGCACACACGTTACTTTCAGTTTCGCAACCGAGCCAAGCCGAAATTAATCGCCGCGCACATGTTTTGCCGGTTCGAACACTGGCTTCCATCGTCGCCCGGCGCTGCGTGCATATTACAGTATTTTCTAACGAAATTCCTCCTCCGGGGAAAGAAACGCGCGCGAGCCAGGCGAATATATTTCGTAACGCCGGAAGCGGCACCCGTGCAGGACAACGGCACCGCGAGAGAGACAGACTCCCCTCGCGCGGACCGTCCGAAATTCCTTCGCCGCCCGCGAGTCCTCCGTCTCTCGTTTGTAATCGGCGAAAATGAGAATGTATTGTTAAGGCGGCAGGCGGACAGGTGTGTCCCCCGCCGGTGCGCCGATAAGAAAGCGCCGATCGATTCCTCGGGCTGTCGGGTTCGAGGATGCGCCGGGGGGAGATGGAAATATTTATACGCATTTTCACTCTCGGCGTTCTCGTTGTCTAAAAAAAGTGTCTCTCCGTTCACTTTCGCTGCGAGAGGCGTTCGAGTCGAAAGTCGGAGGCCCGCCGCTTCTTTTTGATTTACGTTTTAAAGGTTTCGGGGCTCTTTTGCGAGGCGTCCTTTTAAGACAATAAAAATCTTTAAATTACGCTGTAATGAGGATGCGAAATTAAATTTATCGGCTTGGGCGCTTCTATAGAAGAGGACGTTTATATCTTGGCGGAATTAATGGCCATTTGCGTTTCTAGGCTAATGACGGGTTTGCAATAGTAAATTTTAGCTTCATCTTTTAAGATATAGACAAAAGGTTTTCATTTTTTTTTTTTCAGTTAAATACAACTTTTACTCAGTCGAAACGGCAGTGGAACGTTCGGTGACGAAAATCGAAGACTTTGGACTGTCGACCATTTTTTTTTTTTTTCTAAATCTCATTTAAATTTTTAAGAAAAAATCACCTCCTATAACGGTTTCAATATTTGCAGAGATTCCAAAACCGCGGCGTAAATGTATTCTGGTTTACTTCCTCACTTCGTAGGATTTAAGAATCTAAAATTTTACGCGTATCGATTACTTTCTTTTAACTAATATTCAATAAACGTTGATAGATACCGCAAAATAATTAAAATGATTAACGCAATAAAAATATCTACGTTACATCACACAAAATTTATTTGCAAATCATTTTTTATATTGCGAAATCTCTAATAGACAGATATCAGTTTGATTAATACTTGATCCTTTATATGCGAACGACGTATTTTCCTCGTTTTTCACTCACTCATTTAATAAAAAAGCCTGGACATTTACCACGGCATAAACATTCCAATAAATCATACATATCGCAAGATTTAAGCCTATTTAATGTTAATCGCGTCTATTGTTCTCGTCAAAAAAAATCAGTCAAAATAGAAAACAAAGTCCTCTATATCGACGCCGGCTCGCGCGTTCCCAAACCGATTCAGCACATTCAAAAATCGATTAAAAAAAAAAAAAAAAATCTCCCGCCCTTCCTTCCCCGCTTCCCCGGCCAAAATCCCTCGCGCCCCGATAACCAAAGCTCAAGAACTACTCACGAAAGTCTCGACCCTCGCCCTCGGCGGCGGCTCCGTCTGCATCTTCGGCTGCGCCTGCAGGGTCTGCCGCCTGAGCAGCAGTCTCCTGTCCCTCGGCGACAGTTTCGCCCGATTGTCCTCGAGGACCTGCCTGAGAGTCTCGCTCCCGGCGAGCCTCAGCGTCAGCAGGAGCAGCAGCGGTAGCAGCAGCGGTAGTAGCAGCAGCCTCATCCCGGCTCTCTCTCTCTCTCTCTCTCTCTCTCTCTCGTGTGCCCACACGAGTGCTGCGCGCGAGCGGCTCGAACCGAGCAGACGACGAAACGACTACTAGTCAGCGGCAACGACACAACACGAGAACTTCCCGGTCCGAGCTGAATTCCTCGTGGGCCGCCTCGGCGGCGCTCTTACGCATACTTACTCACATCCGAGAGCGTGGCTCGCTCGATCGCGCGGCGCAAGCCCGCGTTCACTCCGCGCGGCACTCTCCCGCCACACGAAAATCTCTCTATATATATGTATGTATATGTACCACGCGCTCCCGGTTTTTTCCACTCCCTCCTCCTCTTCCTCCTCCTCCTTTAATCTCGCGCTTTTCGCCACCTGCAGCAGTCCCTCGTCCAGCCTCTGAACTCCATGACCCGGTCCGCCGTGGCGCGCGAGAATCGGGCGCTTAAACGGCGCGATTCCGAGTCGAAGAGAGCCTCGTCGGCGATCGCGGCCCCTGTTTATAAATCGTGACGACCACTCCCACGGGGGCCAATGCACCGCGCCGCCAAACAATCGGACAATGCGATGCGCTCCGATTTCCAGCTCGGCTTATACCTCCTCCCTCCGCCCTCCTCCGCCTCCTGCCGCCCCGTGCATTATGCGCGTACGAGGTGGCAAAGAGCCGGCTCGCGGTGTCATAGTCGACGCCGTGGCGCAATGTATGTAGATCGTTCGCCTATGGCTTTTTTTTTTTTTGGCGAGCGCCGCGCGGTTCGCCGTGTGCCGATTCAATAGCGATTCATTTATTTCAGTCGTCGACTGCGTAATGGGCCCCAAGGAGCAAAACAACGATGATGATTTTTTTTTCTGCTTTTTGCTTTTGCTTTTTTTTTTTTGCTTTTTGCGCCGAGGAAGAAGGCTAATGTATTCTTTTGAATAACGACTCAGTGCGCATTTCCTTGTCCGCGCTTAATTTTCGCAATACATCCTCATTAGACCGAGAGGCGAATTATGCGCGGAGACTAATAAAGTCTTTAAGACTTTCACCGTCTCGCGAGCGCGGACGAAACTCTTTATCAACGGCCTCCGCCGGCTTTCCGCGGGAAAATAACCCGGCGCACTTTTCGCCGAGCATCTCAAAATAATACGTGTACACGAACAGGCGTTGTCGTTTCTCGCGTCAGGTCGGATATAATTCATCCGCCGGAGCTTTTTACCCCCTTCCTTCGATCCTTCCTTTCCGCGGGCTCCTCGACACCTCCGAGTACAATTAAGTAAGAGTCGATCGGCGACTCTCGCTGCCAGCCGCGGCGACGCGATAATATCGCGCGCGCCGATCAGCTGACGAGCAGGCTCCTTCGCGGGAGGAGCGCGAATGTCTGCGTCTTCGGCGGGAATCCGGGTCGGGATAACTGGCTTAACTGGGTCAGCGGTGCGCGGGTCTCGGAGTCGCGCGCGTGCTATTCAGACGGCGTTGCGCCTTCGCCACGGCCGTGAATCACTCGCTCTCCGCGAGCGGATGGAATCCGCTGTCTCGGGATCCTCGAGATCTCCGCGCGGCTCTGCGCTCCAGTTATGATTCGTTTATCCGCCGGTGGAAGGATTTCCTTCCGTTCTCCTCGCTGCACTCTTCGACTCGGCGATGCGGGATGGGTTTTCGGTGCGGCGCCACGCGTCGAGGATGGTAATAAATGGGATTCGGGACTTTGAAATTGTACTTTTTATGATGCACGGCGATTCACGTGACACTTTTGACAGTCGTTTGAAAGAAAGTTGACCGGCAGTCCTGGTTCGGTTCGCCGGTGTACTTCGATGAATTAGTGTAGCACTGTCGTTTTGCAGGTCGACGTAGCCGCGAAACCACTATTGTTGATCCTCTTCGTGAATTTATTTACGATGAAATAACAGTTGCAATTACTGTTACTTAGACCAGCATTAACATTCCTAACAAACTCGCGGCGCAATCGTCGGCAGCCATCTCTTATATTAAATTATCGTCCCATAAATAACCGAACGACATCCGCGCTTATTATCCCGAACTTGTTTGCACGCAGAGAGTCCGAACCGCGGGAAATTCAAATGAGCCCCACCGACCGCTTCTCCTCTCAACGATCTTGTCACAGAAAAAACATCACTCAATAAGGCCTCGAGATGATCCTCGAAACGCAGCGAGAAGCAGCGAAAAAATAAGAAAAAAAAACTGGAAAGAAGAGCCGCCTAATCATTCATCTTCTGGCAGCGGCGCCGAGGCAACGGACGGAGGCGCGACGTTTCCGAAGGTCAAACCCGTACTGAGCCAGCCGCGAAAATTTTCGTTCCGCCTCTGCCTCGGCGGCGGCGCGACTCGTAAAACTCTCCTCGAGGAGGCTACTCTCTGCCCCCCCGTGCGCCGGGCACATAATACAAACGTAGGAGGAGCCTCACCGTAGAACAGCCGAACAGACAGAGAAAGGAGAAAGAGAAAGAGAGACGGACAGAGGACGCGGAGTTAGCGGTCCGCGTGCCACACGCCATACCCAAGTATCTATATACAACAGCCCGAGGCGTTCGGCTCATTTACATAGATCCTTTTGGACGAGCGACGAGTATAGTTGCTCCTTCTGGATATGTTAAGCATCGCGGCCGAGCTGCCACCTTGACTAATGTCGGTTGGATCGGCTCGGATTAGAATTTTGGGGATGATTAGGTAACGTTCGTTTCGGAATTTTCGGCTCGGGGATCCTGAAGCGTGGGAGTTTATTTATGCGGTGACGTCCGCGAGACGGCGGTGTAAGTGACGTAAACAATGAGATTTCGACTTTCTCCTCACTTCCGTAAACAGAGAGGAAGATCCGAAGTATCCCGGAGATGCGCGCATTAATTCGGTTAAAGCCAATATTTGCGCGAGAGCACGCGCATCTCGTTTGCTTTTACGTTCGCGGCGTTTGCCTAGAGCGAGGATACTCGGTGCCGTTTTCTTTTTTTTTTTTTTTTTTTCTTTTTTCAGGCGAGTTGACGAAAATTATTACAGGTCTTCGCGATCGGGAATTCCGTTAGAGGCGCCAGGCGAGATCTGCCCGGCGAAATTTTCGGCCAAAGCGGCGAATCTCGTTTCTTGACCTACAATAACGCCGAGGAAGAAGTTAAGCTTGTTTGCCGAGTCAGTTTGGTATTTTGCGAGCGGATTCTTTAGGCATGCATGCAAAGCGCCGATTGTGCACTCGAAATGTATAATTCTTAGTGCCGGTTTAACCGAATCGCGCGTTCGATGGTGATATCTTTTTTCAACTTAGGAACTTTATTCTTTTTTCTCGTTTATTTTGATAGAAGGCTTTTCAGTAAAACTCGAAACCCGTTTTAAAGGCGTGTGAAAATTCAGGAGGGTCTAAATTAAAGAAACGCGGCGGGTTTCTTTTCTACGAATCAGATTTGCGTGATAGAAATTGCGTTGACGTTTTACTGCACGATACGAAATATTTTCTGATAAGTTTTACGTATAGCAGCTTGGGCAAGAGTTACGAAAATTCTATTTTCGCTATAAATTTCAAATCGGATTCCGCGATTTGCGAAAGAATTTCTTCTCAATCGAGTCAATAAGTTTGATGTAAAAGTTAATTTGTTAAGGTAATTCAAATTTTTGTTAGGATTTTTTGCATAAAGATAAATCAATTGTATCATTTTTATGAAATAAGCCTTCAAGTTAATGATTCATTAAACGCAATAAAACTTATATTTATCTGCGCAAAATAAAGTTGAAGGATTTTTTTTTTATTTTAAAATACGAATTATATGAAGATTAAAAAAAAGCTGTAAAAGAAATGATTGATTTAAATTGTTAAATTATTAAACTACCTATCCAAACTTATTGACTTCAATGACGCACATATGACGCATCTTTTCAAGATCATTGTCATAGTCCTTCACCTGCGTTCGCTGAATTGCAGACATCAAATGTCGCCTCACGTTTGTTGGAAGTGACCTTCGCTTTCGGAAAAAAAGAAGTACATTGTTGCAATTCCTTTCTTTAATCTTTATTGTATCACTTATATGACGATTCCTTGCCCTAAAAGGTACTAAATTACAATAATTTGAAAGAATTATTCTGCGATGAGTTTGAAAATAATAATATGTTCGCGTTTATTAATTTACAATTTACAATGAAGTTTAACAAAGTTATTGAGTTTATGATAATCGAAATTTAAAAAAAAAAGTTAATTTTTATTTTAGTAAATGTTATTTGCACGCAGTCCTTCATAACAGGAAGTAAATTATTATACAGGTGTTGAAAAACATATCAGTTTTAATAAATATACTTGAGTTTCGAAGAAGGAAAGTAAAAACGTTCATTAAACCCAAAAGATTTCAATCAATTTTGCTTGTCTAGATCAATGACGGAAGCGCTGATAAATTAAAGAGGATGATGAGTTTATTCAACTATTGGAGGATTTAGCGTTTTCAAGGTTTTGAATTCGCTAAAGGTCCTAGTATTTTTCCATATTTTTTCAGTCTAGAATATTATACTTATAAATTAATTATGTTCTTTTTTTTGCTATCCTTCAGAAAATAGATTCGACGGAAATAAGATGGATCAAATACGTGTATAATATTTTAAACGTAAAATATAACACGGTAAGAAATTTCATTGAACATTTTGTAAGAGGCTGGAGGAAGCCTAGGCGTTAAAAATGTCGGCAAATTTCATTATTTTTCAAGTAGGTTATAAAATAATGAGATGCAAATTCATTCTGATGGCACGCCGTTACTCTCATTGGCTTCCAGATTGATCAGACAATATCTATGTGTACTTTGGTCAACTAATAATTATGCTGGAAAAAGTTATATCCAGTCGGGTAAAAGATTTCGGCAAATTTCAGTATTTATCAAGTTGGCTATAAAACAATGAGATGTAGATTCGTTCTGATGGCACGTTAGGAGGCTACATGTGACTCGCAATTGAACTTGACCATTTTAAGCTACTTAAGACAGTATGAATTGAAAAATATTCATCTTACATCTCTGAAAATAATTGTAATGCAAAGTAATAGAATGAAAAGAAATATTATTACTCGAACAAAATTGCGAGATGCAATTGCAGAATTGTATTCGCAATATTGCGAAAATGTAGACGAATTTTTCAGTTTACTGAATCGTTTGGCTTACAATAACAAAGTATGGATTCAATTGTGCAACATAATGATTCACAAAAGAAAAATTAAAAAAAATAAACAAAAATAAAAAAAATAAAAAAAATAATGTAAGAGGCTGGAGGAAGCCTAGGCGTTTCGTCTCAAAGTTGTCCACCAAGACTCGTCAGTCGGGCTGACGATGGACAACCCTTGCCCCAGACGCCATGAGTAACCCTTGAGCCCGGATTCATATATCCACTTGCCTCGACTGGTCTGCTAGCGAACGCGAGAAACCCGGCGCCACGCCACCTAACGACCAGTCGGGCGGGCACCCAAAGGCGCCCAGGCTCTTCCCACTCCCCAATTCTTATGTGTATAAAACGCACCTTACCGAAATAAAAATCATATTATAAAGTTTATAAACATAATTTTTACACATTACGAATACGAGAATTTATGCGATAAATTGACCCTGCTACAGTCTAACCTTAAAAAAATGAACACGATTTAAAAGCCTCATTTGCCCACCAAGCAGCGATTTTCGTTCATACTTACATCTTCATAGATCAGTTTCCGCACTCTATTTCGGAAAACTTCATTCATCCGAGTCCGTCTCTGACATCGCCTGATCGAGACATTCCTAAAGCAGTAACCTTGTTTCTATCGGTCGTTCCTTCGGCTTTTTTTGCAGTTCCATTGTTTTTTTCAGCAAGGTGCCGCGCACGCAGCTCGAAATCTTAACTAGAATTGCTTCATTGCGTTTACCAGAATGCCAAAGAATGTAACGGGATAGAATCGGAGCTCCGAGCTCGGCGACGGACGTATAAGAATCGAGCGTGAAAAACGAATTAAGGCGAATCCACCTGTTTCGGCCTTGTTTCGAGGCATTAGTTCATTCATCTATTTAAAGCTTTACCTGCAGGACCAGCTTAATGTTAAAGTAAGCATTGAAGTGCGTTTTGATGCTGGAAGTATATTTAAATTCGTGTTTTCTTTTTATAATGAAATGAAAATACCGGGAATCTAATGATTTCCCATCGCGACACGTGACACTTTTCGTTCGAGTGGAAAAAAAAGTGAAGTGAAAAAATTGACCCGTTTAGTCCATTGGAAAGTGTTTAAGATTAAATGACACGAGAAAGTACAATTTTTTTATCACACCTGCAGAAGTTCAAGGGCATTAATGCAAAGCGGAATTTGAAATACCCAAACTGGACCATAGATTAACTGAATTTATGTAGTATATAATTTTTTTCAATCATAAAATTTAGTATACGAGATATTAATCCGTGATTAAGTAATTGTTTTAAAATTGTTTTGATGAATGCAGGGAAACTGAATAGTCACTGCAAGAATACGACGGAAGCACTTACATTCAGCTATCGAATAAATATACAGTTTATTTTTCTAATGTACATATTATTCTGGTAGATGAAATTCATACTTTCAAAAATACTTGAAGTGTAAATAGTATATACTTACATTATACTACTTAAATAAGTACTAAGTAACATACGAAATTTCGAGAGCTGATAATAAACATTAAATATAAATAAACCTCTAAAATGATAACGTATCTTTAAACTCAACTTTACAGACTTTCAAAATTTTATCTAAAAAAATGTATCGAATGAAAATTGTTTCATCTAATGAAAACTTAAATATATCCACGAGGCAGGTAATGTATCTAAATAGATAATAATAGACTCATGAACCTAATAAAAAAAAAAGACACGTGAACGTGGAAGCAACAGAATAATTTAGAAGAACCAGATTGCTCCTCATTAATGACAAAGTGGTAATTCATGAAAATATACGCATTAACAAAATTCATAAAGGACGGTAATACTCGTTCTAAAAAGAAACCGGTCCGAGTACAATTATTCGGCAACCACTTTGCGTCTTTGCACGAACGGCACAAATGTTTCCTGCTGCCTCTGTAATCCGAACGAGATCATCAATTAAGATAAGCGGGAGAACCCTTTACTTTAAGGTTTTCTCATTGTTATATGACGCCATCCTGTAATAAATGCGTGAACTCGTTTTTCGGACTTGGCTTTAGTGCCCCATAAACGTTTCTTCGGTTATTATTTGAGAAGGATGGAAATCTGTACTTCCACGGAATTTATAAGGGAACTGTCGGGTTTTACGCGCTTCAATTAAGTTCTATTATTAAGCGACTGTAAATAAATTTTATGACGACTCGTGATTAATTGCACGAGTCGTCAAGATTTATCGTCAAGTCTTTATTCCGATAAAACTTTTCAATTTATAAATCTTTATGGCCAGAAAGCTGAATTATGATGGTCAATGGTACATAGTGTTCAAGTGAAGTATTTCAGAATTTTCATTAAATTGAACTGACAAAAGAGTGCCAAGCATTATCGTCATATCTATCGAGTGTCAGATAAAAATCAATAAACGTACAATCAATTTTCCCAGCTTGCATTACGTTCACTTATTGTTAGTCCTCAGAGATTTAGCAATCAGTAATTGAAGCAAAATAGATTTTTTCAAAAATATCAAATCGTCTAATTACTTCATGAAAAAGCACACAAACCCACAAAAGATATTTTCCAAAGAACTAAATTCATAGACAAAATCAGGCCGGCAGCAATATTAAGGTAACAAAAAGTGGTTTAACCCATAAAATCCGTAAGTACAGCGAATCTGAAAGAACATTGTAATGGGATCAAAAATATGAACAGCCTCGAGTGACTTGGAGAGACCATAGAAAGTTTAAGTGGTTGAAGTACCAGCCTGGGGGAACCTGTAGGTGCCGCACTTACTGAATTCCATTTGGAAGCTGCCTTACCAGTTCATTCACGTCCTGCGTAATCCCGATAATATTTACGAGATCGTTGATTAGTTTGACGCCGATAACGAATGTTAGATATTAATCGTAAACACGAGAACTCGGTACTTTTTTTTATCATAACCTTTTTTTTTTAATGAATATATTAACGCAGGCTACTCGAAACATTTTCTCAAGGGGCAATGACTTATTTCATGGTCTAAAAGCGAGCAGGTTTTCGTACGCGAGATCCATGTGTTTTCCTCATCGTAATTACCATATTCAGATTTTTCTTGAATTTGACGTATAAATGTTACTCATAATAATATGTTTACGTAATTGAGATAAACACCGAAAAAATGATCCCTTTTACGTTATCTATAAAAAGTGATAAAATATTCGTATAAATATATATATTCAACTTCTTATCAAGATTAAACTCTTCAGGCCCTTTTGTGCGGTGTCTTGAAAATGAATTTAAAATTTTAACTACACATTGCAAATACATTGCAAGCAGGTCCCGAGCTCTGAAATTGTTTCTCCGACTCGACAGAGATTGATTTTAAAGCATCGCAAGGAAACACGACAACTCGTTCATCCTTGGCAAGGTTGCGTCGATAGAGATTGGTAAGACCATCATTGAGTTAGATTAGGCTGATCAACGAAGGCGGCGTGTATAGAAAATGAAAAAAAAGGTAGACTTACAAAAATAATTATTTTATTTTTTTTTTTTAAATCTTACTTAACAAATTAAACAAAAATTAAATTTATAAGTTGAAATAAATCATAAAATATTGGTATAGTAAGAAACCTATAAACTAACTTTACCTATCTATATTATTTTATTTATAGTCCTATATAAACTGCTCTTAAATTCGTTAACTTTGCATAAGTTATTTACGATATTCGTAAAGTGTAATAATACTATTTAACATTATATATAATTAAAAAAAAAAAAAGAACAAATTACACTGCCACTGAAATTTAAAGGAGGTTAAGGCGAGCTTAAAGTGTCACTAGCAGTAAACTGAAAAAGAGTTTGCGTGCCATTGCGGGTTTGGGTAATCAAAGAAGATTTATGAAACGCGCGAAAAAAAAATTATATTTTCTAGCCATGAGTCTTCAAACATTCTATCAGTGGATCATAGATGATCTTTCTGGCATCGATATCCAATATAAAATCTAAGTGATTAAAGCCCTTGGCTGGAGCTTCTTCGAAGGCTACCACGTTTTTCAGTGTACTGTTTAACTTCGTAGCGTCCTAAAAAAATTATTAGAAATAAATGTTATCATTAGATTATAAAAATGTGAGTATACTAGACTTTAATTTCTTACTCTGACACTGATGAAAACATCGGCATCTGAGTAAAATAGAGCCTGCTTGGCAGTGACTTTTGATAAATCGTAAGAAGGTGGCGAGGACGATCCATATTTGCGAATGTTTTCCGTACTTCCGTAATTGTAATTGCGGAATTCTCCTGTAATTAGAATTTAATGCTCTTGACTATCTATGAAAATATTTATAATGAAGATATTGTAAGATTTTTTTCAAGATGTTATCAAAGTTAATCTGGAGGATTGTAAACAACTTTAGCCGATGGATTTGCTTAATTTTAAGTCACGAATTTAAGCAAGTACAAAGTACAAGTTTAAAATCTTATTAAGGATAATACTTCCCTAGTGGAAACTGAAAACATTTTTGAAGTAATTAATGACTAGTTTTTAATGGCAAAAAAGGGAAATAAAATGTGTCCATTTTTCGTATAATAATGTAAACGTTTTTTCCAATCTTTTTAAAGCATTAAAAATGGAATGAATTCTGCAATTGCGATTTTTTCAGTATTTCCACGCTAGTTTTATTGGCCAATTTAGATACCTAGAAAAGGTCTAAGAACTGGAACAAGAAAATGGCGACGAGGCAAAATTAATATTTTTCTTAATTTCTCACGGAAGTACAATTACAAACGTTCAATTATTTTCAGCTACTTCTGTGTATTTATATAAGCTATCCGTAGCATTTAGATGCTTTTTACTACATTATTGAATAACTGAGAACGGAGACTGAAGTATAATAAAAATATGGGAGATTATGTTCATACTTGAAAATGCCCGATCACCATTTAAAAAAACGTTTACATTATGACCGGAGACCTGGTCATTTTTATGGCCATTTTATAGATTGGAAATTCTACCAGTTTAATATCAAAAGAATGCGAAAAATCCACTCTCAATCTTCGTTAATATCAGTTGTCAATTACAATATTAATCCTCTGATGGTTAATCAAAGCAAATAAATTGTTGACTTATGAGTCAAAACATTAAATTTAGTAATTATATCAGTTGTATTTTGAAATCGATAAACTGAACGATGTAAAAATTAAAAATATATAAAAATTCCTTACCGCTCTTAATAATTTGATAAAAATGAAGGAGTGTATTAAGTGATGTTCCTGCAGGAGTATAAGTTAAAAGTGTTGGAAGAATTGTCTGAAAATAATTAAAAAATTGAGTAAAATTCAATTTCAAATGTTTAAAATAAGATATTTACATCGTTAAGATTCTTAGTATTACTAAGTGCGCTCAAAAATCCTTCACAGAGTATTTTTCCTAATACGTTCTCACAAACATTTCTGCCTACAATATTCATGAGTTTAGACTGCGGAAGTATTTGATAAACTCTATTAGCAAGAGCCAAGGTCTACAATAGAAAAATTATTTATTATAATCAGCCAACGACATGACTATACAATTTTTCTTTACAAAGTAGCGTCTTAGAAGTCTTCAAAATCGACTTGAAAAAGTGTTAGAAGTTAATATTTTAATATTTTGAATACGAATGCAATTTGATATACCTCAATTGGTTCTTTATTTACTAAAAGTGTGTCGATTAATAATGAGTACGGAGGAGAAAAATAGACTACAGGAGCCATGTTAATTACAAGATTGATCTTGTCATTGTACTCTGGTTTCGTTGATAACATAATGTAACTCAACGAAGTACCCATCGAGAATCCAATGTACGTTAATTGCGTTTGACTAGTCTTTTCCAATACTGTGTCTATAAATGCAGGTACATCTATCGCTCCCATTTCGTGTAATCTGTAAATCAAACGCAATAAACGATCAGTTAGTTTATTCACCTCTACTAAAATTATGTAAATTTGAACATGATAGATGTTAATTAAGTATGAAAAACTTGCCATCATAAAGGATTAGTAAAAGCTTGTAGCGTGTAATATAATAGAGTTGTTTCTGATAAGTTATTTATATTCATGTCTATTTTAATCAGTATCATAACATTTTTATTTATTACCTGAAGTCCCAAAACTCCTTGTTGCTTCCTTCATTTGAATATTTAATATGTCGTTTTGAATAAGTGTTGCCTCTGACGTTTCCTAGCCAAACGTCGTAGCCCAAGTCCGCTAAGTAAAATGCTAATAGACAAAAAATATTTCATCTCAATAATGTTTTCATTAAAATTATTAGGGCGATTCTGGTTCAATAAAGTCTTTTGGATCCTTTTCCGAAAGGCCGAAGGCTTTGAATAATCGTAAGAAAAAAATGTTTTTTAAACAAGTCATTTTTAAAAATTGAAGGAAATTACGGAGAGCTTGTTCTGGTCCTAGTATAACGTGAAAATCGGAAGATCCAAGCAGACCGTGTTGGAAGTAAACGACGGGTTTCCCTGAAGCCTTTGGACTCGACGGACTTCCACTGATTCGATGCACCATTAAGATATACCCGTCTTGGGTTCGAACTTCATATTCTTCCGCCTTGTATCCGTCATATTGCTCTATAAGTCCAATCTAAAATTTATAAATTTTCAAATATCAAATATTTAATCTTCAGATCAGCACTTTACTAACATTTTTCTAAAGTTATATTAAATGCTAAATGCATTTAGAAAAAAAATACGAAATTTAAAAATTATTTAAGAAGTTATTGTTACTGACAAAATCAAGGACAACATTTTCGCCTGATCTTCTATTAAGCTCTTCCACTGTTCGCACTCTAGTAATATTTTGATCTTGTCTCGTAAGTATTTCTGTGATGAGTTGAAGGGCTGCGAAACTTTTAGACGCTAATAACATCATACAAACCACAATTATAACGTTCCTTAACATTTTTGATATTTCGGAAAAAATTCGCCGTGATTTTCTGTAGGGACCGAACCAACATAAAAACTAAGCCGAGAAGAATTATTCACCAACTTTTTAAAGAAAAACCCAGGCAAGCAATAAATATTTATCTTGTGATTATCGTATTGCTTTACATAAAATAATAAAATATGACGTGCTGTTGTTCATGCACATAACACAACATTCTGCACAATTATTTAGCATTGACAAAATTTATATCCCTGGTAGAAACGTGTAAATCATTTATTACCTAGGACATAAGTATTAGCGAAAACTGAGATCAGGTGGGAACAAGCTATTCTTCTTAGATTATATTTTCATTTTATATTCTTATTCCAAATGTCGTTGATATCCAATTTTCGTCCTGAAAAATATTCATTACTCGGTTCCAAAACAGAGATCCGATGAGATTATTGTTAGAGCATTGGATTCAATTATAATATGCTTGAAAAATTACGAGAAAATAAACTAAAGTGATAAGAACTGTACAAATACAAATCGTAATATATCGTTTTTATTACTGTTGAATGATTATACAACGTCAATATTATTGGAATTGCCTCAGACGAATTAAATAATCTCTTTTTGTAAAAAGATCTAAAATGTACCCAGTAAATAAATGCAGGTTTCATTGTTTACCTTCGACTCCGGTTTTTATTTTTACAATAAAGTAAAACGTAACATTTATCTTGTTCAAGTGTTATTTCAATAATTTAACAAAGTATGTTTTATTCGCTACGAAATAACTAGGGTGGTAAAGTTAACACAACATTCTACGTTGCCGAATATCAACAAGAAATCAATACTGTCACTTTCAATGTTGTAATTCCTATGTTATCGACATTAGACTTACGTAGACACATTTAAATTATGCTATATGTATTAAAAATAGTTCTAAAAATAAATAGTATAAGAACAAATTATCACACATCTAGTCAGTAAAGCAAGCAATTATTGTTATTTTTGATGTACAAAATACTTATATTTACTTGTATTATATTACTTAAATAACTTTATAAATATCGGTTTAGACTTGTAAAGTCTTATATCAAACTTATATCAAATCCAATTTTTTTCACTCATTGAAAATTATAATAAAATTAATATTTAAGGAAAACATTATCCATTATAAGTAATAATACATTAAATAATTTAAAAAATAATTTAGAATGACTAAATTGCGCCTCATTAATGATAAACTGGCAATTCATGGAAATACACAAATTAAAGGAATTCATAAAGGTCAGCATTACTCGTTGTAGAGAAGAAACCGGTTCGAGCACACTTTTTCGGCAATCACTGAGCGTTTTCGCGCGAGCAACACGAATATTTCCTGCAGCCTCGGTTATGCAAACAAGGTTATTAGTTAATATAAACTGGGGAATCCTGTATTTTAACGTCTTCTTATTATTATATGGCGCCTTTCTGTAATAAATGCGTGAACTCGTTTTTTCGAACTTGGCTTTATTGCCGCGTAAACGTTTGTTTGGTGCGATTATTCTTTAGAATTTATATATGAGACCATCAGGTTTCATGCATTTTTATCAAGCACCATAAAACAATTGTAATTAAAATAAAATTAATGAACCGTAGTATTTCATTTTAACTATCCAAAACTGCGTTCGATTATTTGCACAAAAATTTTTCATAAAGTCTTTGCACCATCGAATTTTTTCAATTTACTAAACTCCGTAATCCAAAAGTTAATTTTTGCCTTTCCAAAATATTTTATAATTGATAATTGCTTGAAGTTAAATAAATATATTTTCCTGACTATTCAAGAAAAATGTCTCACCGGATAAGATGATAAAAGGTACACCTGCATCAATACCCATGTAAGTTGACACCAAATTGAAAATAATAATAAAAAAGAAATTCTTTCCACAAATTTAGGTATCCTCATTTTCGACTTTATTGAATAATTCTTGCGTGAGATGAAAGACATTAAAAATCCTAGAAATGCAATTGTTTTCAAAAAAAAAAAGGAAAAATCGAGCATGAATTTTCTATACTAATATAAATTATAAAATCAAGCATTGATAAATATAAATATGATAGCTGCCCAAAATTGTTCTGGAACATCCCTCAGTAACTGATAAACGAATACCACACTTTATCATCATATCTATCGAATGTCAGTAATATCGAGTATCGAATGTAAAAATCATTAATCAATTTTCTCAGCTTGTTTTTCGCCTTAGTTCTCACAATTAGAACTAAGCTTTTTACAAAATGTACAACTTAAATCTATCACTTTGGGAAATATGCTGTATATAGAGGTGGTTACTACAACACGTATTCTTTTTAATAACTAATAAAGTATCCCTTTACACTCGTATAACAATAAGGTACGCGAATTAAACTATTAAGTAATATATCTAATAGATATTAAACTAGTAGAGAATAGATTTTTCAACTTGCCCGAACACTTTTGTTTTTAAAGAACGAGTATGTCGATCTCATTATGTAGGAGCTTATTAACAATGTACTCAGAGTAGAACTTAATTATTTTGAATAATAAATTCATTAAGAGTTTTACCACAAAAGAAGAAAGGATAATTACCAAGTATCGATCATTTACCTTTTGTAGATATTACTGCATTTGGGTTAAGTATAAAAGGTAGAGAGCCGGTAAAACAGTAATCTTTTAAATCGTTCCCTATAGTAACAGTAGAGGGTGTAAAATTTCTTTTTCCAAAAAATTACAGTACTACTATGTGTACAGTTATGAGTTATGAATCTTTATGAATATAATTACATTAAATATAATTACATTAATACATAGTCTTAATAATGCAATTTACTCCGATTACATTTTAGATTTGCTTCAGAAAGCAAATATAACAAAAAACAAAAATTGGAATTTCTTTGAATTATTAAATTATAATTTTATTTACTTCAGAACGTATATTCTCTTAATATAACTCAGAAAGTCATACTCAAACGATAAAAACTCATTTTACGCTACGAATAATTAATGTTAATTATTTCTTGAAAATGCTCAACATGCGTTAATTGTTGTAAATTTTGTAAACTTTCAACGCAACAGCCAAAACAGCTTGGAAATTGTACCTGTATCAACTTTAATACCTCGATGAAAATTATGCCTAGCTTAGGAGAGCAATATGAGGGCGGAAAATTGCGACGAGGCGGAGTGAGTTAATAACGCAATAAATAACAAAAATCCGGAATACAATAAGGAGTGAGCACCCAACTAATTGACAGAAAATTCGTAGTCAGAGACGCTTAAACGTCCATATCAATGAGTCTGTAAGTCCCGTCTTCGAGCTTAATTCATCCGTAGTTTTGTCTATTTCCAGGTCGTTTGTCTAATTTTACGCAAGTCGTTGAAAATGCGTTTCTGCAGTTTGGTTTTCTGCTTTGTATTGAGTAAACATTGATTTTTATAGACGTAAATTACTGAAATTAATTCAATTTTTATCCTAATCTAGCGTTTTCTAACTTTTCTAAAATTGTTGAATTCTTTAAAGCAGCATCCTTTAATGCCTAGCCGTAGATGCAGTTACAGTTTGAAGGCACCTACGTACTTCTATTTTCGTAAAAATAAGATTAAGAATTACGTCAATCAATAAACCGCTGATAGTAAAAAGTTTTCGAATAAGTTTTAAGCTCACCTCGCGGAACTTCCTTAAAGGAATTTAGTTTTTAAAGTAAAAAATTCCCGGTAGCGTGACGCGAATTCAAGAATCTATTAGTCGCGTGAGTTTTCGATATGCCCTCGTATAAACATCTGATAAAGTAGTTACTGCTTGTCCTAACCATCAATTAAAAATATCGAAACTTTCGATATTTGAACTGCAGTCGCGAGTTCGAAAAAGTGTCGCTAACGAATATCAAGTGTGCTCGAATTAAAAAAACATTATTACCGCCTGGGCACTTATTAAACTTCATCAAACAACCGCACGCACATCCGGCAAAAGCAGTCGCTAAAGCACTCCCCGAACGCGCTTTACCGCGGCGGGCGGCCAAAAAAAAAAAAAAAAAAAAATTACCCCAGGAAGTTTGTCGGGCCTGCACTCTTTTCCAACGCTCGCCGGAGGAGCTTATGTGATTCATATATATTCCTCGGACACTTGTGCCCCGCGTGCGTTTTGCATTTTTCCCCTGCACGGGCTTATATTCAGCGGAGGGACACTTCGTTTTACAGCGCAATTGAAATTCACGGGGCGTCCCCGAGTGCGGGCTGCACAATGAAGCCAACGACACGACACCGCTCTTCTCTCTCGCTGAATCTGATTTTCCCGGCCTCCTCGGGCACGGACTGCCGCGATTGAATAGCGGGGAAAAAATAAACAACCGGGGAAGGTCGGATCTGTGGATGGCTTAATTAATGCCTTCTTCGTTCGAAGCTTCATGGGAATTTCGACTTCTGTTACCGTTATTGAAAATTTTTGTTTGCCCGGGAGTTCGAGAATGTGAATATTGAATGAAACGGAAAAAGTTTGGCGCAATGCAATTAATAAGGGGGGGGGGGGGGGAGTTTCGTAAAATGTGGAAGCACGTGGAAGTGAAATACGTCGTGCTACAAATGAATTTAAATTATTTTTTTGTACTATAGAAAAATATATTTGTCTACGAAAAATTGAGATGCAATAGGTAAAAGTAAACTATTTTTACGCCCTGCATTTTGTGATGAAAGAATATTTTCTAAATACCAAAATCATCCGGATGCAGCCTATTCTTTCAACGATACGAAGTGTAAATGCAACAAAAATGTGTATTACCTACATCGTCGGTATTAAAAAATAGAAGCAGCATAAAAAAAAAGCAGACGTTTATTACAAATTTATAGAAAGACAATAATAAAGCGTATTACTACATCGACGACAATAGCAATCGCGGCCGAACAAATCGTAATATCGAAAGCGAAATTTATCAAAACGGCTCGCGCAATCGTAAACAAGTACAAGGGCCGCGCGTTAAAAAAGCGGAAACGCACAATTGGCAAACAAAGCGTCTAAGCGAAATTAACAACCAGCGACGCTCCATCCGAAAAACTCGAGCGAATGACGCAGACGGCCGCGTCGCGCCGCAGCGAGAGAGATATTCTTCTCCCGCGTTTTACGGCGAATTAAGTGCCAGAGCTGCCTACCTCGTATATATATTTGTATCCCGGCCGGGATAATTGCTTTAGGCGCAGCGGCGGCCCTCTTCGCGAAGGGGAGGGGGGGGGGGGCTTTGCTTTTTCTTGGAATGTTCGCCTTTGTGAACGAGTACCTCCGCACTTTTTGGATATGCTCTCCGGGAGAGGAGATGCGTGGGTGGACTCGCTGAAAAATAGCTGCGCGGCGTATAATTAGAGGCTCCTTTTGTGCCTACGGTTGTTTTGAGGATCTTGAGATTTTGGCCGGATGAAACGGCGCGGGAGATTATTCGGGCTTCTGACGTTTGTTGCAGTTCATTAAAATTCCGGAGAATTTCGAGGTTTATGAATAAAGTGGACGCGTAAATGCTTTATGTGAAAAATACGGTAAAAAATTTTGGGGGTGCAGTTTTTTTTTTTTTTTATGAAAATTGAATAAAAGACGGTATTTTTTAAAGATTAAATACTGTTTTTTAACAATAATGTATATTCGTAATTAAAATTTGAAATAAAAAAATGAACTGCTTGCCCGGAAGCTCGTTAAATATTAATAATATGCGTTAAAGGAATTTAATACGAAATTATAAAAGGTAACGATTACGTGCGACCAAAGCTTTAACATTATACTTTCCGCCAAATTACGCAGCATCCTTTTATAATAAATATTTATATTTCAACGCATCGCTACAATTTCCCGTTTATTAACGACAAATTAACAAACGTCACTGCACTTGAGAGATTTAAAAAAACTCGATGAGTACCGTATTTATCACACTGCTTGCCTCCGGGACACTCAAAAGTCGGAAATTGAAGTCTGTCGAGGATTTGCCGTTTAATCTGCAAGAAGGTAACTGAAGCAGAATTTTTTCTTTTTTATAAGGACAAAATAAATCGTTGAGATTACTCTATAAATCGAGCAGTTCATATTGAGTTCTTCGAATATGTACAACATTGAACACTGAACTCTGATGATATATGAATTTTCTGTTAAAAATGTTTCAAAACATTTTTTTTTTGAAATCTTAGCACTAATGAATATTTAGGTAGACTTGGCCATTTATCACTTATGTTAGTAAAAAAATTGTATAGAAATGATTTTAAAGAACCAATTCTAAAAATTATTTCCAGCAGTATAACCTAAATCCCTCGTTCATTTACATAATACCGATACTTGTGAGTATCGGAGTGAAGCAGAGAATAAAAAGAAAGGAAGTAGAAACTTCGAAGAATAATTCGCTCACCAAGCAGGCGTTCATTCCAGTCAAGCAATAATTGCTCAACGGCCAGAGTCTAAAACCTTGAAAATTCATAAACTGAAATCCTCTCACCGACTCAAAAAACTGATAATCCTCTCGAAGATATCTCGGTGGGCGAGCTCCACGGCTAAAAACTCCGGGGGCAAATTCGCTCGATTAAAAGCGCGGCAAACGGGAACGAACGAAATCCACGGGCCGTTTGTCCGGCGAGCGTCTCTTTTATCGGGCGCGAGTAATGCGAATTATCCGGCTTTTTCTATACATGTGTATAACTGCAGCGGAACTGCCCGGCCAGGCGTACATCCGCGCACGTCCGTGGCGGCGGCATCGACGTCACCGAATGCGACGAATATCAAGCGGAATCGGGTTTAATCATTCTGAAAAAAAAACTCTCGCGCGGCCCTATCCGTCAAGAATCCGCAGTTCCCAGAGTGGCGCTTCGACGTTTTTACATATAAATCGAGGCCGGTAATTGGTCTTCGGCGGGGGAGGGTTGGAGATTGGGTGCGAATTTTTTTTTGCAGTACTTTTATTTGTTTGGGGAGACGATACTTATTTTTGAGATCTTAGCTAAGCGCCGCGCTTTGATTTATAACGTTTCATTTAGGGCGCGAAGGATTTTTAAAAGGAGGGTATCTGTCAGTGCGTTCTGCGCATCATTTATACACCCACGGCTTTTTGGATAAAAATATATCTGCTCGGAGGAAGTAAGAAAATACTGGGTAAAAAGTCGCGGAGTGATTTACCGATTTATGAATGGTCTTTTAATTTCTCGAGGAGGAAAACTTGTAAAAGATATATACTTTGCTGCAGAAAGATGTAATAAATTAATGAACAATATTTTTGCGATCTCGCGTCTATAGTTTTCGTATCTAATGTGAAGGTTTTCCAGAAAGTTTTATTAAAGTACTGTAAAATATTCGCGTAGAATAGGAGATGAACTACGACAAAAGGTGAAACACGAGATACCATTTGCTGCGTTCAAACTTGCACAGCGAGGATGTTTATTGAACGATTTTTTTTTAAGTCGTTGCAATTCTCAATTTACAGCCCTTCTCAAAGTAATAAATCGTTTGAAGATATCGAATGTCCAATCACAATAAATTTTGCATTCTCCAAGAAGTAGCAATGCATTGTAACGTCCAAATAACAGGGACGTCACGGCATAACATCAAAAATTCGAACGCGTTAGCTGCAGAAGCTTCATTTACTTCCTTATGAATATTAATAAAATGCTGCATATGAACATCGGAACTGACGGCGTTAATATTTCAATTTTCAAGCGTAAACTCCATTATTGGCGGACGCTAACTCGGGCTTTTCACGGCGTCGCTCTCGTATATCAAAAGAGGTAAATAAAAATGCGCGCGGCTCTAGTCGGCGGAATAAACGCCGGAGTTATTATCATTGCGTCCCGGCGAAGTTCCAAACGAATGCCTCCGGGGCATTTATATATTTGAAGTATCACATTTTTCCGACCGGCTGATAAAACAATCTCGAGGGTTCTTTCCTCGTTTTTTTTTTGTCGCTGCACTCGCTCGAGTATCCGGGGAAATCACTTGGTTGAATGAACTTTGAATCGGCTGCTTCGTATTTCAAGCTCGATTCCGTTATGGGGAGTTGCATTATTGTTTTGGCGTACTTTCGACTCGATGAGAATGCTGCCCACGGATATTAAAACTCAAGTATAACCGAAGATTAAATAGCTATTGAATTTGTACGGCTAGGGAAGGAGACTTCGTTCTGATCTCGTATTTATTTAATTTCGATATACTTACCCAATATCTAAAATTATTGATTATTTGTTAAATGAATAATTCAGATATGTAAATTTTAAGTAATTGATAAAGATCCTGCGGATACTTCGTGAATGAATAAGAGCTTCTGGCTAAACGTATTTCTCTTAACGGACCTCTATAGTCAACGAAGCGGGAAGCAAACGGTTGAAAAGCTCAGGTTAATGTTCGAATAGATTTGGGCTAACGGTTGTGACCCAGCGAATTAACCTGTAGCATTATCGTCTTAACGCGTTTATAGTGCCTCTAACGGAAACTTGCGGCCGACCAGGCAGTTAAATGTGCGCTCAAATACTTTGAATTTATAGATTACACCGCGCCTGAAGTTCGCTTAAAAATATGAAAAATAATTCACAGAGGCCCTCAAAAATAAATCGCTTAAAAAAAGCTCGTCTTGATACGTAACAAGAAAAACCCAGACTTTAGCCAGGTGACCCATTTTTTTTCTAATAAGCAGCTTGCACTCGAAAAATTCGTCCGAAGTCCAGGGGCAGACCCAGACGAACGAGATCGTAATCGCGCTCTCTCGGCGAATCGAATCCGTTCAATTTAATCAATCGAGGCGAGCGCGCCTCGCACAAAGCGCCGCGGAACCGACGCGGGGGAGATCCGAGGGATTGTTGCGCGCGAGCTCGAAAGACCCCCAGGTGGTGTTGACGCAATATTGCCCCCCCCCCCCCCGCCCCGGGACCCTTCGCGAATTTTCTGCCTTTTTTACTGCGTTTATTCTCCTTTTTTCTTTTTTTTTTTAAGCACAACGTACCAGCGAGATGTACATTCATTATTTAAGTTATTATTTGCGTGCGAGCCTCGGTGTAGGTTATGCGCTGCGGATCGCGTTGGGTAAGGTGAAAGGTGCAGCGGGGGTGATTTCGAAGATGAATTTTATGCTTTTTGGAATATCTTTGTTCGACGTAGCTGAAAATAAGTGATTAATATTTAACTGGTAACGCGAAAAATATTCTATCCGATGAATTTATAATAAGAATATAATAAAGTAACTAACAAAGTTTTAATGTCTTGCACATTTAAGAACATTAATTCTCGGATAGATGAAAAAAAGGGGTGGAAACACCTTTCCTACATAAAGCGAGGCGAGGCTGTAAGTCAAAAAATAAACTGCTATTTTAGGTAACGTTTGCTATAACCGTACAGAAAATCCGCTGTGCCAACAGGAAAAGGAGATTAATTTACTCCATATTCATGATAACGCCTACGCCGTTATCCTCCAGTCGGCGCTCGGCTCCGACAATTATTTTCGCCTGCAACCCCATCGGATTTGCCAGATTATTTCAACGGACTAACTATCGAACGTGCGTGCGTCAACCGGGCCGATGTCGATGTCTGTTTGCGCCCCGAGACGAGAAACGTTGGGCGCCAAAATAGTGCAAATGAAGAAAGTCTCTGGCCAATAATAAAATGCTGGCCCAGACACGCGCCGCATCATTATTGGCAGGCGTCTGTGTCCCTAATTGAAAGGGAAGACAAGCTGATGACTTAGGTTTTACGAGCGAAGCTGCGTCGAACGTCCGAGTGTGGGGCGGCCCCGGAGGGGGAGGGGGAGGAGAAGGAGACGCTCTCGCGATTACGTCGATGTATTTTCAGGAGAGGCGCTGTTGACACTCGCGACATGAGACGGCCCGAGCAATTCGGACGAGGGAGAAAGTCAAAGTTTTAGTGAATTATGAAATAGTGCAGCGAAGAGTAGGTAAAAATGCTGTCTAAATAATGTAAATATGGGTTTATGGCGGTTAATATTAAGAGGGTTCAATTTTGATGCCTTTTAGGAGGATGAATAAATGATATTGCGGTCCTCGACTAACACTTTCTCGAATTTCCGTTTATTAAATATTACTCGGCAAGATATATACATTTTTTGCGCGGACTTCAAGTGCGCGGTGTCGAGACACTTCAAGTCTAGAGATAACCAAATATATATCTACGTGGCCAAAATTCCGATGGCCGGAGCATTTTTCGGGGAATATTTTTTTAAAAAAAAAGTCTATTTTTAGCCGCCGGGTCAAAATGTATTTATTGGAAATTTTTGCACTCCCCGCGCGATGTGCGGTTAATGTATTCAATGAATGCAGATGCTTGAAAGAGTGTAAAAAAGGTCACGCAAGGCAGAGAAGTTAAAATAAATATAAAAACATTTTGGAAAGCCCGAGGCGTATGCGGGAGTAAGCGTATATATATTATTCACTAAACTGGGACGTCACGTAAAAAAGAGGAAAATTTTAAGGAAACAAAATTATAGAAATTCTGTATTTTTAAGAATAATTTTTTTTTTTAGCATTTAAAAATGTTCGGCGTTCTGTGAATTGCGATTAATATTTAAAGAAACAAGTTACGGCGGCAACAAATAACTAATAAGCGAAAATAAATAAATTTCTTTGCAATGCTGTAAACCAATTATTCGGTGCGGTAATTTTTTCAGCAAAAAAGTACGTGCGCTTGTTTAACTGTTCGATCAGCCCGTCAATCAATTGTTCCACTTTACGGACATCAGGGTAAAGCAACCCAAGTGAACAGCTTCCAATTAACAATAACAAAGATTATACCGAGAAAAATTTCAGATCGGTGTGCCAAGCACAAATCCATTTTATTTATTTGTGCAACGAAATGTCGTGAGGCCGTCCGTGCGCGCAACTCGAACAAAAGATTTGTTTACAGGTGCGCATTAGGACGACAATCAAGGAGTAATGGACTAAGACATTGCTTTGACTATTTTGATTTTCGGGGAACTAATGAATATTGATTTTATTATATTGACGCGTCTGCGTACACGTAGATTTTCTTGTGTGAGTGTGAGTAGAGAGTGACTGAGATTAATAGAATTGGAAAGCAGTTTCGGTTGAGATTTCGGAGTAAGCGGTCGGTTTTGAGTTCTTGGAGTTTTGTGGAGATTTTGGGTGTTCGTGTGAGTGGATATTCGGGAGTGTATTATTTATGATTATTGTTGGCAATATATTCTTATTGAAAATTAATCGAATGTCTCAAATTATTTCTCAACCCTATGCAAACTCGTGTTGATTAGCCCAATCAACTACCGGTTTTATCGAATAAATAAATTAACTGTCAGGTGCGCTGGGCAATAAACAAATTGTTTATTTTTGGGCGAACCGGTTCTCTTACCAGCCAAACAGCGACAATGACAACAATGCAAATGCAGTTAAACGTCCGTAAGAACGACCCACTTTTCTCATCGAGTTAATAAACAAATCTCCACCAAGCGAATATCTCCTCGTACTACCGCGCCTTAAACTTCCTCCTTCGCGTCATAAGGACTATTCAGGCAGCGTGACGTCACCACGGCTTAAAAGCCGCAATAGAATCCAGCTTACATCGCGCGTAAGAGGCAGGATCCGCACAGCTGAAACTTGCGCCTCCTTTTTGCTCGTGTATATATATATGCGCAGCCGCGCATAACAATGACCCAAGAATCCTAATTACGTAGGCGGGGGCTGTGGGCCGTTTGCCGGGGAGCACATCACGCTCGAGTTGAATTTAATGACGAGCCGACAATTCTTTCATTGACGAAGTCGTGCGGCAGCTCGGAAATTTGCAAACTTATTATTCGCGAATCAAGTTGTAACGACATCGCTTGCCGGCTAAGAAGTTTATTGCGAGGAAAGTTCTTCTCTTCGCTTGAGCGGGAAGCGAGGAGGAAAATAATCGAAGAATCGGTGTATCAAAGGGTGTAAAATAGAAGAGGATGCTGTTTACTTGTGGATGGTGGCTGAGCTGTATTTCCTTGAACTTAAGTACGAGGGGACTTGAATCACGTTTTTCAACTTTTCTTTGCAAACTTTTTTGCCGCGGTACTTTTTAATAATTCTTTTATCTGGCAAGTGATATTGATTCATTAGCTTTCAGATATGTATTAGTGTTATTTTATTTTATTACGTTTTCTCGAGGTATTGAATAGTACAGAATATAGAAAAATGCAAACGTTTCTCTTAAATCTATAAATAAAGGCTTTGTTTATGAATCCAAGATAAAACTCCTTATAAATAGACAGAGCTTCCAATTTCACGTAATAATGAGAATATATCTCAATATTATCTCCACTTTCATTTACCACTAATAATTAAGACTTGCACTCACTGGTCCATTGACAGAGTATACATTTCATTTTACTGTCACATATATGTCATATAACTACCCACGACACCTTAACTACCCAAAACAAAAAAAAAATACATCTCTCGACCGTCATTTGAAAAATCACCAGAATCGTAAAAAGCGCGCTTCGCCAAGGATCGAAGAGCGATAAAAGTCTCGAGTCCATTGAAACGGCGTTTACATCCCCGTGAAGGATTCGCGTCTCTTTCCTCCTCGTAAAGCGAAGCGGCGATTTCTGCCGGCGCGAGTCCTGCTCTGCCGCTTACATATTGCATAAGCAAACGCAAGCTGGGTCCAGTAGTAAAAGTCGGATGCAGTCCGCCCGCGTGAATTGCGCGTCTGCATCGCACCGCGGGTATATGTAACAGGTTGCGGAAAGCGTTTTTCTGATTCAATCTGGTTTTTAAAATTGATATTTTACTCGGTTGTTCCCTTTGGAGATTGGAAAAATAATGTTCATAGCGGAATTTCATTACCCTTACTCTCTTTTCTGGTATTGGATTTAGAATGAATATCTTAAAAGTTAAAAACCGCTGCCAATTCATTTGCACTTAGCTTCCTCCAAACTAATTTCTCGTTCCTACATATATCAAGGAGCGCGGGAGCGCCCCGAAGCAAGTATAAGTTATATATATATATGTGTGTATGTATGTAAAAGACCACGGCGGCGACTGCAACCTTATATACATCTAACTTGCTATTTTTGATATACAGCTATTTAATTTATAGCTTATACTAATTTATGCAGACAATTTGATCGCGTAAACATCTTCGTTTAAGGCTGCTTAATACAAGAAAAAAGTTGCATGTCGATCGACCGACCCATTAATGAGATATTTTAATGTGAAGTTTTGAACCGCCGATTCCAGATTAAAAAATTTCTTCAACATTCAACAAGGCTGCCGCAAAAGTGGTAGCCATTGCATATGGCTGCGAAATGCTTACATTTTGATTTAATATAATATTCGAAAGATTCATATTTAATGGCTAATAAGTCAAGGAGTAGCAATTACAAAAACTAAAGGTAAGTCTATTTCTTAAATTATTTCCTAGTAATGTTATGTTTTGCTTTGAGTTGCAATTTTTTATTTTATAAAAAGTAGAAAAAGTTAAAAGAAAGATAATTTTTTTTACTTCAAAAAGATTAATGTTTTAATTTGAAGAGGAAGAATAATTATTAACAATTATATATTACTGAAAATTGGATGACGCTCGGAAACTTATACTTGCTTATACATTCACCATTGTTAAAGGTAATTTTATAAGATTTCACAAGTTTTGTAGAAACTAAAAATTACATCTGGTTTAAAATATTTTTTCTGACAAAAGTAATTCAGTAATAATATTAAAATTAAAAATATATGGATGAGAAATAATTGTTAGGGAAATAAAAAAGTTTTTATTCTATACTATTGAAAAAATTATTAACAATTATAGACGAATGAAAAACAAAATCGAATGACAGGGAAACTTATACTTGCTTAGTTGTAAACCTTTGTTGAAAGGTACTTTTTTAAGATTTCACAAATTTTGTAGTATAAATACTTTGATATAGATTCTTTTAGTTTACTAATAAATTACGTTTTCCGTCCTGAAAATTATGACTTATTAACTTATTAACTTATGTAATTATTAACAATTATAGACCAATGAAAATAAATTGAGTGACGGGGAAACTTATGCTTGCTTATACATATACCTTTGTTAAAAGGTAATTCAAGATTTCACAAATTTTTTAGAAACTAAAATTATATCTAGTTTAAATTGATGTAAATTAAATCAATAATAACAGTTCAAATTGGAAATATATTGATGCGTTATTTTAAAAATGCAATTAAGTTCTACATATATTTTTTTAAATACTGCATTAATGTATTTCATATACGAACTATTACTAAATATAGGAACGATAAATTAGTTTGGATAAAGGTACGTGTTTATTATTATTACGCCAAAATGGTTGAACTAGAAAAGTTTGTTCAGCAGAAGGAAGTGTTTTTATGAAAAAGATCAAATGCATAAGGCGAATTAATTATTCTTATCGCTATCAATAATTTTATATCAATAAAAACTTTAACATGTTTTAATTCATCAAATACTATAGTAGTTTAAATACAATTCTCCTATGATATAATTGAAAATGTCTGTACGTATTTTGAGAAATATTATAAACTAAATGACCACTTGAATCTATGTTTCTGTGCAAACAATAAAAGGTTTTTTTATCTGTAATATCATTATCAATCATTGATTATTGAACTTTCCAAAATTTGAAAATAGAATACTCGATTGCCACAAAAAAGTTAAGTTATGGAAATTTTTTAAGTGCTATTTAAAGAGTTTGAAGCGATTTCAATATTCTTTTAAATAGAAAAATATATTAATTTTCCAAAAACATTCTAAAAATGCCGTTTTATACATACAGCTTGGATAAATAAATATTTTTATAGCAGATATTGTTTGTATATATTTTCCATAAGAAATGTAAAACAAACAACTTATGGGTGTAACTAATTTTGATTTTCATTACTTACTATTCTACAAAGATAGTAAAATATATCATTTACCTAAAAATTTCAAAACATTTATCATTTGCATCCTTGATACCAAAATCATAATTTTGTATGTGTAGTTTTCGGTCAGAATTGTTGGGTAACGCTATACGACCTTGGCATTAGAAATTTTCTGGAGATATTTTTAATTATAACTACTAAATTAATTATTCAAATCATTGCAGATATATTATCAGTGTAGACGCGATAATTAAGTAGTTAGTCCAGTATATAAAAATACTCTTTTGATAAATTTTATTTTAGTTATTCTTTTGTCTGACTTCAAAGTGGTAGAACCATGTTAAAGTGCATAGTCTTGTAAGTATTATTGTAAAAATTTTACTATAGTTTAATTTTCAATTATATTTGAATGTTTACTAAATATTTATTAATAAAGTTTACTAAATCTAAAACAAAAATCAGTAAATATATTAATAGACAATTGATTACTATGAACATTATTTATTCTATAATCACAAGTCAAATGATTCAATAAAATAATTCTTAATTTTACAAAATCATTTTAATAAAAGTTAAATTGTAATAATCGTTGTATTCATAAATGAAACAATGTCTTCTCTCTTAATTTATTAGTTTTTGACATTTAGTATGTTTTTAAAATAAGCTTTTATACATTAAATAAGTTTCTGCATATAAAGAACAATTTATGAACGAATTTTTGTTAAGTACTGATTGATTTTTTTCACATTTATAAGTATTATTCTCAAATATTTGCAAATCAATCCGTACTCAAGAATTTCTAAATTCTTCTCTTTTCCAGAATTTTCTTTACAGTTCTTGCATTGCATTGCTCACAAACGTCGGCTGCACTGACGTTATCCAGGAGCTTTGCACAATCAGACAATGAAAACAACGAAATTGTTGAAGTTCCTGCTTCTAATAAACTAAAAAAAGAAGACGCTGATTCTGATTCAGAAAATGTTTTTTCAAAATATTTAAAACATTTAAAAGCTTTTGGTTCAGTACCTCCCATGTTAGAATTCGCACTTAAAGAGTTACAAAATTTAAATTTAAATGCTGCTGATTCAAAGAAAGTCTTGTTAGAAATTTTAAGAAATTCAAAAGGTTCAGAAAATTGGCATTTAGACGATTTTCTTTCAGAAGATTCTGGTAAAGAAAACTCTAATTCAAAAGATGATGATGAAGAAGATGATGATGAAGAAGATGATGATGAAGAAGATGATGAAGAAGATGATGATGATGTAGAAGATGCCGAAGATGATGAAGAAGATGATGATGAAGAAGATGATGATAAAGGTGATGGAGAAGATTCCGATTCAAAATGTGCTCATCGATCCGATATAAAGATTCGGATTCAGAAGATCATAATGAGGACACAGAATTAAGTCTAATAGATAAATGACTCATTTAAATTGATTTTATACTAATTTTATTGTAATTCAATTAGTTCTATTTAGTAAATGGTGAATAAATTTTTTAAATATTGTCTCATTTGTATTTTCTAAATCCTGCAACTTATAAATTTCATTTATTCTAAATTAAAACTTCTAATATTATAATTACCAAATTCTTATCATTTCAAAATTTTAAAGTAAAAGAAGGCTGTAGCTGTCTAGAAATTGTAAAAATATTATTTCATGTATACTAAACCCAAAAACTGGGGTGAAGGATTCTTAATCGGTTAATGCTATAATGCAACCGGATGATTCAAATAATACAATGAATGGATGACAAAAAAAAACGCGCCACGATATTTACCGCTAGTCGGCGTAGAAATAATATATAAAAAAAAATAAATATTGATTGCTGACACCTCACAATACAATTATAACATGTTTTTATAACAACTCCAAAAATTTCTACCACAAAGCTTCCTCCAGGAGGAAGCCAAAACGTATCCAAATCACTCCGAACTAAACTTCTCCCAAAAATCGAAAACACTCGAAAATCGCCGTTCTACCCGATTCCAAGAGCGCACCTCCGACGTCTGTCAATAAGTATCCCCCGCGTACGCTCGTTGAAATCCAAGCGAAAAAAAAGAGTCTCTCTCTCTCTCCCTCACTTTCCTCGCGCATTAACGACCCGATCGTGCAGCCGACATAAACTCGGTCGCGCTGAGCGGGGCGCGTGCACACCGCAAGTACGTACCCCGCGTACACATAGGTGTGCAGGTGGCCGCGTCGGGCGGCCTTCGCGGATACGGCCTCGCGCTCTTCTAATCGTCTTATTTGCCCGGCGCGCTTAATGCTAATCTCGGCGGGGGTGCAATATTGGGCGAGAGCGGCGGAGCGCGCAATCGGGATATTTCGCAGCCGCCTCTTTTATTTTTTTAACTCCACGGCGGCGAGGTTAGAAAGGGACGCTCGCGCGCGAGCGAGCATTAAGCTCGCAATGAGAACGCATCGGGGGAAAGTGCCTCGGTCGTTTGAGAACTGATTTAAGGGGGATAGCGTTTTGCAGGTTGATTGCGCGGTGTGCTGCCGTTGGGAGTGGTAGTTGTGTGCGTTATGGTGCGGGATTTCGAAAGGTGTTGAAAATTTGAGGGGGTTTAGAAAGATAGCTTCCTATTTTGGATTTTAAAAGTGTCGGGGTGACCTGAGGGGTGTTAAGATGTGGGATAACAGACTTTGGCGCCTTAAGCTTTTAAATTAATAATTAATCTTAAATTGTAAATCCGCTTAAAACTAACTTCTGCATTATTTTATTTAAAAGAAAAAAAGTTTTTCATCTCTGAGGAGTTAATACCGCCTTAGGAAGAATTTATAAACCTTACTGTACAATCGTTAAACGAGAAATCTATATTAAGTACGCGAACGGAAAAGTAAATCACTCGAATGATTCGGTGAAAGCTCGATGTCTGAGTTTATCAAGAAAACACGAGAAAATTAACTATCAATAATATTTCTCTCAACCGGTAAGAAAATCCTCCTTCTGAAGCGATCTACCGCCTGGTGATTTATTATGCGGCGACTTCAATTTCGGTATCTCGCCCCCGAAAGTATCAAAACATGTGCCTGTTTTATCCAACGGATAAATTAACTACCTTGTTTCAATCAAAAATTAATCTGCTGCTAGATGTTTTTTTTTGCATTTTTAAATGTAGTTTTAACTTAAATAAAATTATAATAAAAAAATTCATAGCAAACAAAACAATTATTCCCTTTTATTGCAACGTAATTCGTGCCGGCTGATCGCGTTACAAAAACCCAAAGCCTCCTCCACATATTTGTCAAGGTCGTACATCAGCGAAAATCCAGATTACCACCTCTTACTCACCCGGCAAAAAGCCTCCCCAAAAATACGCGCGAGCTCGTGTTTTCCGAGCGAACACCACCGCGCAGCCACCAAACGAGAATCCACTCTCGACGAGCTCTCGTCTCCTCGAGCTTCAGCCCGACAATCAAATCTACCCGCTAATTAATAGCCGGCTCGATGTTTTGACAAGAGGGCCGACCGGTATATCGTGTGCCTTGTTACCTCGCAACGCGAGTGATTCAGTTTTCGAGTGGATTGACATTCCCGGGGGCGGCTCCGAGGGTACGACCGCCTGCCACTTCGTCGCTGCTCGCGTTTACTCGAGGTGCAGCGGGCGTTTTTCGCGATATCCCGACACGGGCTTCGGGGAATTCGCGAGCGGGCAGTTGACTTTGGCGGGGGATGCAAGTTGATGTGTTCATTCATTTTTCGGTGCGCGAATGCGATACTAGGTTTTATTTGTGGAGTTTGTCGAGTTTTTCCAATAAACGTTTAAATTTGAACGAAAAGCTTCGCTTTTTAAGAGGATTATAACGTGAGAATTTTGAATCGGTTAATTATGTATAACGCGTAATGATTTAGTATGAAATAAAATTAAATGGATTTAAAATTAATTGAATATTTATAAGCTCCCATGCAGGGAGATTCTGGTTAAAATTTACACAAATTTTTAACGCAAGATTACCTTTTATTGCTTTAATTAAATAAACATTTATTCCATTGTTACTTTATACGCAAACAATGCGAAATTATAATTTGACTAATCTAAAACGCTTAATCACAGGATTTTGGGTATTATAGGGTTTATTTAGTTTCCTTTCAGTCAGCTGGATTCGGTGACCGAACTTGTTCAATCTTCTTCTCCTTTGATGCCTCGGTAACCTCAATTAGGTGGACATTATCTTCCTTTACTGACTAACGTTCAAAATAAATCGAACTCTTTTACCCTCTTTTTATTTTTCGATAACTCGTATTTTCACATATCTTACAAAATTTTAAAATACTGAAGTTGTTAAACATTCGCTAGTTCTTGTAGTTTCCGCTGTCGAGACACATTCCGTGTCGTTTCAGAAAAACGAGAGGATTTTTTAAAACAACGGAGTCTGCTGATTTCAAGCAATATATACGGGTGCCGTGACCGGAAAATCTTCAAAAGAAATAAGAGTTTGAATTCGATTTTTCCCGGAAAAAAATCTTATTAAATTAATCAATGAAGCGTTTAATTAAATTTGTTTCTTTCGATAGTGCTCAATTTCGTTTTTTGTATAAATAATATAATACTTTTCTTTTTGTTACGGAACTATGCGCGTGTAAAGTTGCAAGGCTGATTTTTTAAAAGATTACTAAAACAGAATATAACATTTTGAATTTTAAAACTGAATGGACATTAGTTTTTTCATACTGTACATAAAAAAAAATAAATCTCGAAGTTACGAGAAAATCGTAACCAAACAGAGCCGAGTGTTGCGAGACTAACCAAAAGAGTTTTTCGATATTATCTTTCAGTCGAATATTTATGCTTATAACGTCCAAAACGGTAAACATAATGAAATCGTTGTGAATGAAAATGTGATTCTTAAAACGTAAATAAAGTTACCTTAGCATAAAAATAGAGTTTTGCATCTCGAAGCATTCTCGTGCTTCCATTATGCTCGTCATGCTGCAAAAGCTAATTTTATTCATTCAAAAGTTTCTTTGAGTTTATCGAAGAAAATTTAATTCTTGTAACAACTGAACTGTACAAGAACGGTTCTAAATACAGGGCATCAGTCCAGATTTCTTTATAAGGGAAAAGAAACGCGACCTCACGAATTAATTGAATTGTCCATCAATCTTACTTAATAAGCTTCTGAGCTTTGATTTTATTATTTACAAATCTATCGCAGTAACCTACATTTTGTCTACTATTATTACTACTTTTTTTATAAATAAAATAAATATTATTTAAATCCTGCATTATTGTGAGCCGCGAGGACTGAAACGTGAAAAAGTCGAAACCGTCACAAAATAAAACTGCCCGATCTTCGTTTCATGTATCCATTTTTCCTTATTTTTTAAACCAATTCACGTGAATGCACTGTATTAGTATGGAATATTACATTATTAACCGACAGATAGTTAAAGTGGTTCAACCGCATTCGCGGAGGCGTAATGGCAAGTTTCAATAATTAATCTAAAAACGTATCCACTGGCTACTCGCGCGAATCGTTCAAGCCTTGATTCGCATTTCACATCGAACGACTTTGATAAATTCTCGATTAAAAACTGTCCGTCTTGATTAAAGCCAAAAAAAAAGACTGAAATGCAAAATAAGCATCGTCACATTTTTCTTCTTCCCGCCTAATCAGCGCCAGCTCGACGACAAAAAGCAGGTCCGAAAAAACGTAAGAAGATCGAAAGACAAAAAAAAAAAAAAGAAAAAGCAGCAGCGCTCGGTCCGAAGAAAACAGGTGCGCGCGCCTCCCGCCCCCCGTGAACCAGAGCTTCGCCATGGGTTCCACATGCGTCTCTCTCTCTCTCTCTCCCTCTCTGTATGGGCAGGCGGCGCGTCTATAAAAGCCCTCGTGCTCGGCTGCTCGCCGCGAGTTCAGGTGCGCACCCTTCGGCACTTCTTCGTCGACGACGCGCGCGCGCTCATCGTATCTGCTGCCGCTGCCGCCGCCGCTGCCGCTGCTGACAACCACTCCGCTGGCACCCATCGCTCGGGCTGGATCCAGTGTGCCGAGTATATAAGACCAGTGCAGTGAGAAAGAGGCCCGGTGAGAGGAGTATCTGGAGGTAATTATCGAGGGCTGCGAGGCGGTGTCCGTTTCGAGGGGGTTGTCGAGGGATCGGGGTGTAGGTAGGCTGGTCGGAGAATTTTAGTTGAATTTATGGCGGTTTTGTAAGAGTGGCAGATTGGTTTTTGGTACTTTAGTTTTGCAATATTTCAAGCTAATTGGACGCAGTGGCTTTGAAAATTAAGCAGGGGAGTCGTGACGAGCAACAGTTGCTCGAGGGGACTGCAACAGGTTTCTGATGAAAACGTTTCGTTGGAGTTGATGGCGACGGACTTTTTTCTTTGGCGTGATTTTAGTTTTTTGGAATTATTGTGTAACGCTTTTTTGAATTTTTAAGAAAATGGTTTAGGATGATTATTGGAAAAATTTTTAAACAAATAATGACTCGAAGAGAGGAAGCGTATTATCTTACTTTTAATACAGTAAAATCTTTGCAACATTATTTGATTAATTATTTAGTACTGGAAAAAGTAATTTTTTAATTCAGTATTATCAAATTTTTATTGCGATACGTAATCACTCCGACCGTTGCAATAATGAAGAAGCTTTAAAAATCTACGATTTTACAATAAATTTAAAAACTCGTTCTGCTTTGAATCTTAGTGTTTCAAATTATTAAATTTTAAAATTATTTTTAATTTTACAAATCTGAAAGAAAAATAATGATTGCACTTAAATTTACATCACGTTTCAAGAAATTTCATTCTCATTAATATAATGGTGTTAATTTAAAGTCTTTTACTAAAAAATTGAAAAGCAGCTTTACTTTCTAAACTACTAGACGACTAAAAATTTCAGTTTAATTTACAAAATTGGTTTACTTCATCAAGGTGACCCAAAATTGCTATTGAAATATTTCGGACATGGCATTAACACTTCCTTGCGAGATTATCCAAGTTTGCTCATCTTATCAAATTAGACAATTTCTAGCATGAAAAAATATTACACTTACATAAATCATGATCAAAAAATAAACAAGGCAATGAAGAGAATGCCCACGGCAATTTATGGTCAAATTTTAAAAGGAATGTATATAACCGGTTTCAGCATAAAGAATTTTTAAAATCTTAAGTATTTAAATAAAAATTGCCTTTTCTGCTAAGTCGAAAATACGAAAAAATGTTTTTTTTTTCATTTTTACTACTGAATGTCGGATGAAATCTTGATTTTCTCACTTACTTTAATGAAACTGGCTTTAATTACATATTTCCCTGCATTTCCCCAGGCTAAATTTTATTCTACTGTTGATATTTTGACCATCTCTAAAAGATAGCATTACTTTTATACGTTCTTCTTAATTTTCTTTCTTTTTACAAATCCGTGGGCATCCTCCAATTTAATTTGAAGTATAAAGATATTTTAAATAGCCTCGGTAAATTAAACTTAAATCTTTTAGATCATTGAATTTGTTTAAATTCCATTTTATTGTAAACTTCTGCTTTCCTTAAAATCGTAAAATTAGAATGCGAATAGTTCTATAGCTTGGAAGTAGTAACAGTAACGAAACGTGCATAATCATTAGTGCAATCGGTAAGCCTATATCGGAGTCGAAAATAGAATGCATTCGAGAGTTTGCATAGAAATTAAGCGTTCTATAAACTGATGCGGAATGTTCTTCTTTTTTCGTAAAGTGGTTTTCACTTTAACAGATTTTTAATAGGGAATTTGTTGTCTTGATGAACAATTAATAAACTTTCACTTCTTGCTGTATACTAAAATTTCTTCTAAATTCTTTTGATGAATCTATTATTTTTCTTTTAACATTTAATTTATTTTACGAATAATTTGTCCAAGCAATATGGTATAGTTGATGAGTGGTAGAATGATGTTTATATTAAAAAGAAAAAATAATTAATTTTTCGGACATCTCGAAGTACTTCGTTTTTCAATAAAAAAAAAAAAAAAAATTGTTTCATTTTCGGTGCAATAATAATTTAATATAAGGAATTTATTTATGAGTGTGGTATATTTATAGATTACGTAATTATTTAAGTAAATCAAATTATTATTTTTTTTTGCCTTGAATGGGGGCGTATTTCGACAATTTCGAAACGTCAGTAACATCTGCCAAAATAAAGGAATAATTGTTCATAAAACTCGACTATTTCTAAAAATACATAAGTGCAATAAGCAGATCAGTAACGAAAACTCAAAATTTCACAATTTTCTTCACTTGCACACATAATTATTCTCGCAGCACAAGTTCCCAAACGACGAAATTTCCATCCGTTCACCAACTCCAGCAATCCGAGCCCTCCCCTATATACCAACCGCAACGCAATCCAAACAATCCTCCCGAAACAAATCCCGCGTGCATCTCCGAGCCAAAAACGCCTAATTAACGCCTCGAAAGGGCTCTCCGCTCACATCCGAAATCCAACTGGGTCGCAGAGTTGCGCGGCGGATGAGCGAATATCGGTACAAGTGTATCACAAAGCGGGGGCGGGGAACCCCCGGCCGCCGCGAGTCGCGATTTCGCAACTCGGCGAATATGTGCGATCGAGCAAATTACGACCCGGGCAAAGTTCGCGCGCCGATTGTGCCGCTCGTCACGTCTGCCCCCGGTGATTTAAGTGCGTAAGCAAAGCAGGGCTCGGCTCTATGAAATCAAGCTCTATGTACGGCCGCGAGCGTGGGACTCTGACTTCGTTAGCCGGCCAGTGAGGACATCTTTGAGGAGCTCGCTTAAGGATGCGGCTCGGGTCTCGTGTAAGATCTGGGCGATTCATGGGTTTTTTTTGGGGGGCGGGGGGAGGCAGAAATAGAATTATTATTTGGGAATTTGTTTAATCTTGTTGCGTAAAGAGGGGTTTTTTAAGAGAATTCGCGTCAAAGGTAAGTAAGGGGTTTAGTTTAAATATGGAACGATCTTTCTTTTTTTAATCTTGTTGAAAAAGTTGCGGTCACTTCGGTGAAAACTTTGAAATTTTCGAAGCTTCGAAAAATGGGAAGGCGTTTTAATCTTTATTTAAGATCCTCTTTGAAAGTAGTATTGGGGAATTGATTGGGGAATCAACCATTGCCGACGAATTGTATTTAATCTTTTGTCCAACAACCAGGTGTAGGTATGAATGAATTTTCGTCATCAAATGGCTTGTAAAGAAATTTATGTTGCGTTAATTTTTTAATTTAATTTATATATGTGTTATGTTTTCAGCCTCATACACAAAGTTATTTTTCCAAGTGTCTGTTGGGCAAAATAATATATTCACTTATCGTGTTACAAAGCTTCAAAATTATTTATTAAATTTATTAAGCCAATAATGTGATTGACTAAATTGATCCCCTTTGTTTTAGGAAACTTTTTAAACTCTTTGGAAAAATCTTCGGAAAATTCAATGTTTTTTTAAACAGTCCAATTTCTTAAAAATAATGTACAGTTTATTATTGCGTTTACAAAAAGGCTTATAAATTCTAAACAAAATATATAGTTGCACCTGTTTAGCTAATAAAACTTGTTTAATCATCCAGTATTTATGAACTTGTTTGCAGATATCATACGTAACGCGCCAACTAATACCACTCCATGAAAATGCGAGGAAATCCTGAATTAGTCGCCGTGAGGAACGCTTACTGCGTCGCTGCTGTCTTGATATTAATCTCTTCGTTTGCCGGATGTGCTGCAGGTATAACTCATAATAGTTTTTCACTCCGTTCATTTACAATTTTACACTGACACGTGGCTTAGGGTCCTTTTTTGAAACTGCAAGGTGACAAAGTGCTTTTGTTCTCGTATATAAATTGAATGCACTGCGTACGTTTAAAGATGTGCAAATAGATGAATTTATTTACTTGCAATGGTTACATAAAATATGGTATTTTTTACGTATTTCTAAAATGTACAAGGTACTTATATAGCCAGGAAGTTCTTATTATTAAGTATATGTTATTAAAGCATGAACAATTTTTAAGGTAAATTTTAAATACTGTATTACAAACAAGGCGAATTTTCGAAACCAAAAGTAGATTTAATCGCTTCATCCGAGTATACGTTTTTCATCAAAATCAATTTTTAAAGGCTATCTCCCATTTCCGTACTTTTTACGTTAAACAATAAATTTTTACTATTTTATCAAATAACGTATACGCTTTATTGCAACGTTATTCGAATTTTTCTTCCTCGCTAACATTTCTTTTTTATATGTAAGTTTTAACAGACACATATAAAATTGTCTTCGACTTGGATTGGAAGCGACTGAATAATTTCAAGTCCTCGAGCAGAGAAGAGAAAATGCAACCACGTCAGTCGGTTTTATTCCCTTTGTCGCATCGTAGGAAATAGATGATTATTATTACCTTTTCGGGTTTTGAGAATTCACATACATTTACCAAATTTCCGAAGTTTATATTGTTATTCGAAAACACCTTATTGTTGATTTAGAGAGTTATACATCTTAAAGTTTACAAAATTTTTACATTATTTTTAAACTGCGCCGTGTAAATCTAGGATTTTTTAAAATTAATGTTTAATTGCAAAAAATTTAATAGTAACTTCTGTTAACCTACTTTTGCCTGAGGACAAATTGAATTTGTTGGTTTACCTTTATGTTTTACGCTAGGATATATTGTAAAATTCACTAAAAGTTTTATTTTTTTAAGGGTTTTACAATCACCGTATCTCGGGGTATATCAGTTTCAAGTGAAGCATGGAATTCGAATCAATTCTGAGAAGTTTGTTTTATTTTTTATTTGAAATCGAACTAAATTCAATAACTAAAATAAATTTGATAAAAATGCATGTATAACAAAAGTTTGAAAATGATGCATTCCATTTAGTTCACAGAAATACTACCTACTCGCCAATTCCTCCAATTAATACTAATTACTTTGCAATTTCGAATATCAAACAACATACTTTGCTTTTTGTACAGAGTCTCATGTAATTCATGTAAATCAAATTCATTGTAATCGCAAAAATTCAAAAACCATCACCTCGCATTTCATCCCCGCGAAAAAAATAAAACAAGCTGCACCACTCGATAAACGATCACCGCGGCAATTCTTCCCTCCGAGCCGCGGAAAAACAAGCGTCTTGACAGAATCGCAGAGACGTCAGGAAATCCACGGAGGAAATCTTCGAGCGATATATAAACTCATAAAGATTTCATTCGCCTGGCATTCTAGCTCGTTAACGGTTTTCCAATTGCTCTCCGCCAGTCCGTCCCGAGCGCCTCCTCCAATTTCCCTCGGCGATCGACGTTTCGCGTGCACGCCGAATCCCGCACTCCGTCGCGTACAAATATATATATAATGAAAAAGACAAATCGGTTATTGCGCCGTTTCATAAAATATGGGACCGACGCGCGGTAGATATCGGAAGGACCGAAGCGTTCCGCCGAGCGCGGAGAGCTCGATGAGCTTGAAAGGAGATGTGGGTAATCAGTCGAAAAAGGAGCTTTTACGATGTTTGGGATGATCAAGGGTAATTGCGCGGGATCGCGGCTAGGTTGGGGTGATCAAGGTCGGAGGTTTTTTGGTTTAAAGGAGATTAATCTTATATTTTTTTTTTTTTTTTTTTTTTTTGTGAGTCGAAGGAAGGTGGAATACTAATTATATCGTACTTTCGACGGTTGGGATTCTTCTTTTATATATTTTCAATTCTAATTCGGCAGTAGTTTCCAAAGGAAGAAGCGGTGCAGTGCATCATTAATAATACTTAATCTTCTGTTCTACGATTTTATTCAGTAAGGCTTTACTTCCGTATCGATTTCATACTACTTTAGAAATGGATATGTACATATATTTTTAAAATTCAAAAGATTTCGGCTTTAACACTGAATTATTAAAATATTTTACGTTATTTATTGTGACATAAAAGCACGATGAAATGCAAATCATTAAAATTTACAATTATGGCTCTTTTATCTCCACGCAGACGAGAAATGCTTCATTTGAAAAATAAGCACCTTTATATTGTAATAAATCATACATGATATTTGATTCTTAATTATTTATTTATATATTTATTTAGAAAATTTGATGGATGCAGGATTTTTTAATTATCATTGATCAAAATATTTTTTTAAGAGACTATGAAATTAAATAATTGTATTTTTAAAATATTTTCCTTTCTCAGTTAAGAGCTTGGAAAAGTAATGTAAACGAAATACCATTTAAATTAAACAAAAATTTCATTTAATTCTACCAAATTTTATTTTTGTAATGCAGAATATCATATTTACCAATAAATAATAATTTAAAGCCTTTCATAGTAAAAAAAGTTGAAAAAGCTGCATTCTACAGACAATCAACATAATGTGTCCTACATTTACCTGTAGAATGTAGTAAAGTGGCAAGTTTCCGAGGCAACAACGTAAAAGCTATATTTTAACTGGGTATTTCGATTCTATGAGGCTCTTCTTTACGGGAAATTTCGCGGAATTCGCCTTCAGTTTTAGAGTATGACGTGTAAGCTTGCTATCGTAATGCGACATCCTACATTACTCTAATACAACTTATTTCTACAAGTACCTGTAAAAGTAGCGCAGGACGTTATTTCTGTATAAGCATTAATATTTTTATGATAACGAAAATGGTTTACTTTAAAAAACTATCTATAATTTATTTATTGTCAGTAAAGCGAAAATATAATATTATAGTCGATTAACTACTATACTATAAATACCAACATAAATAATTCGTCAGTCATTTATTATAGATTGTAAAAAAACTTCCACATACATAGTTTTGTTTACTTTTGCTTTTCAAATTTAAAAAACGATGTCTAATTATTTTTAATTAAAAGTTTTCTAAGGTCCCAGGTAGCAAAAGCAAAACGGTTAAATTTATTTTTGTGGCAATAATAAATTTTACGTATTGAAATGGATTCTACTCAATATTCTAAAGATCTCAAAAGAAGCAGAACTTTTTACAAAAAACTTTTGATTTAGATATCTTATAGCAAAACTCGTTCGAAATTTAAAAGTTCCTGGAAAAACTGGCGCACACAATTATATACTTCAATCAAAATCAATAATTAACAAGTATTCTCAAATTCTCTCAACGTTTTCCAATTCTTTATCAGAACTAAGTCATGGAAAGGAAAAATTAAAATCAAGCATTATTATATTTAAAGTGCTACAAAATAACTATCGTTACATTGTCGAAGCCCTCAAACGACATTATATAAAAAGATAAATTAGACTTATTGAAATGTCTAAGCCCGTGTGTGATATATTATCAACCTTGCGAAAAAGACAGTTCGGTTTTGAGTGTATAGATTGGTCACCCACGATCGAGAAAACTTATAAGGGCAGCCAAAGAAAGGAGATTTCGTTCATCTTGTGGGAGGTTGCCTTTGTTGTTCGGCCGATGAAATTCTCAAAACCAACTTATGTATTTTATGATATAAAATCATATTTCAATTAATAAATTAAACAAACAACTGTTATACTTCATCGAATTACTCAATTCTATCAATTTTAAAAAAAATAAAAGTGCATGTAAAAAAGTAAAGTTAGACCGTATTATTCCCTAAAAGTCTAAAATCTTCTTATCAAAACCTGATGAGACGCTGTGACCGAAGAGAAAGACGGCTCAAGTCCTTTTGAGCATTCTCTTCAATTTGCAAAGCTAATACCATAGTATACAGAAACTAACCCATCGACGTCGGGGATAAATTTCTAAGAAATATAAATGTGAACTCTTCCAGCCGAAGAAACTAAATACGCACCTCCTTGCCAAATGCCCAGGAATCCATAATTAAAAAAGTTACTAATTTGGCTTAAATTCAAAACTTTTAATCCCGAGAGCCTTTCCCCATTACAGTACAGCGGAACGTTGAAAAGCCCTCCCCTCGATCTCTGAAATGAAAGTAGACCGCGAAGCGAAAGGAGCAAATATCCTCGGCTGCGGGGCAAGAAGAAAAAAAAGAAGCGAAAGGAATCGGTCGTGCAGGCGGAAAACGCGCGCGCGCCCACGCACTCGGCCTGCAGGCGAGCTTATTAATTCAGCAGGCCCGAATCGACGTATTAAACTTTAATCGGGCACTAATAACGCGCCGTATAAACTTCGACGACGAATGGAATTCAAATTCAACGGAGGCGGGGGGGGGGTTAAGGAGACGAGGGGAGAGGAAGAGAGCGAAGCCGTTCGCTTCCCTTTTTACGACTCACCCCGGGGAGAGAAGTCGAGGCAGCCATTCGTCCGACCGCACTTGGACGGCACAATGCGTCTTTTCCTGCTTGCCTCACGTTCTCTCGATTGCCGACTCCGTACGCGTGTTTCCTTACTAGCGTATAATACAGTTCCGAGCGATTTTTTTTTTTTTTTTTTTAAGCGACGCGGAAGAGCCGACGAGGAGTCGAGGGGGGTTGAGATTTAATTTTTTTTTTAGCAGCAACAACATTGTCGGAACTCGAAAATTCTGACGACAGCGCTTTAATCGCATAAAATAAGGCGAATGTATATCAGAGAGCATCTCGCATTTACGGGTCCATGTGACTAACATGATGCACGATGTGGCGGGGGAGCGGAGGAAGAGAGCGCAGGTAGATGTATTGCAGTA